>WNWK01012933.1:0-57457 GCA_009830355.1 Cherax destructor
AAAACCTTTCATAAGCTACCTTTTTCTTTTATCACACCTTTACTTCATTCCACCCCTCACTCCTCTTTCTCCTGCACCCACCCTCCTATAGACACAAACTTCTGCCCCACATTCTAATACTGCATTTTTAAAACTATCCCAACTCTCTTCAACCCCCTACTACTCCTACTTGCACTAGCCCACCTTTCTGCCAATAGTTGCTTATATTCACCCTAACTTCCTCCTCCCTTAGTTTATACACTTTACCTCTCTCTTCTGCTGTTGCCATTTTATTTGTCCCATCTACCTTTTACTCTAACTGTAGCTACAACAAATAATGATCTGATATATTGTTGCCCCTCTATAACATGTACATCCTGAAGCCTACTATCAACCTTTTATCCACCAATACATATCCAACAAACTACTTTCCTTACGTGCTATATCATACCTTGTATATTTATTTATCCTCTTTTTCATAAAATATGTATTACATATTCCAAACCTCTTTCTACACATAGCTCAATTAATGGTTCCCCATTTACATTTACCCGGCACCCAAATTTACCTACTACTCCATCCACAACTTTTTTACCCACTTTAGCATTAAGATCCCCAACCACTTACTCTCACTTGGTTCAAAACTCCCCACACACTCACTCAACATTTCCCAAAATCTCTCTTCTCTCCTCTACCTTCTCTCTTCTCCAGGTGCATAAACACTTACTATAACCCACTTTTCACATCCAACCTTTATTTTACTCCACATAATCCTTGAATTTATACATTTATATTCCTTCTTTACCTGCCATAACTGATTATTCAACATTATTGCCACTCCTTCTTTAGCTCTAACTCTATTTGAAACCCCTGATCTAATCCCATTTATTTCTCCCCACTGAAACTCTCCTACCCCCTTCAGCTTTGTCTCACTTAAAGCCAGGACATCCAGCTTCTTTTCATTCATAACATCTACAATCATCTCTTTCTTATCATTCGCACAACATCCACGCACATTCAAACATCCCACTTTGACGGTTTTCTTCTTCTTCTTTTTAGTAAGCTATACAGGAAAAGGGGTTACTAGCCCATTGTTCCGGCATTTTAGTTGACTTTACAACACGCATGGCTTACGGAGGAAAGATTCTTATTCCACTTCCCAATGGATATGAAAAGGAAAAGTAATAAGAACAAGAACTATTAAGATAAAATCAAAGAAAACTCAGATGAGTGTGTATACATAAACGTGTACATGTTTGCGTAGTGTGACCTAAGTGTAAGTAGAAGTAGCAAGACGTACCTGAAAACTTGCATGTTTATGAGACAGAAAAGACACCAGCAATCCTACCATCATTTAAACAGTTTCAGGTTTCTGTTTCACAGTCACCTGGCAGGATGGTAGTACCTCCTGGGTGGTTGCTGTCACCAACCTACTACCTACATATATTATAATTATTATTAGTAGGTAGTAGGTTGGACGCAGAACCACCCAGGAGGTACTCAGTCCTGCCAGGTGACTGTGAAACAGAAACCTGAAACTGTTTTACATGATGGTAGGATTGCTGTGCTTTTCTGTCTCATAAACACGCTGGATAACAGGTATATCTAGCTACTTCTACTTACACTTTAGGTCACACTACACTGGCATACACATGCATATATATACATACACACATCTAGGTTTTCTTCTTTTTCTTAATAGCTCTTGTTCTTTTTATTTCTCTATTGTCCATGGGAAGTGGAAAAGAATGTTTCCTCCGTAAGCCATGCGTGTCGTATGAGGCGACTAAGATGCCGGGAGCAATGGGCTAGTAACCCCTTCTCCTGTACAAATCTACTAAAAACGAGAAGAAGAAAACTTTATAAAATTGGGTTGTCTGAATGTACGTGGATGTAGTGCGGATGATAAGAAAGATGATTGCCGATGTTATGAATGAAAAGAAGTTGATGTCCTGGCCCTAAGCAAACAAAGCTGAAGGGGGTAGGCGAGTTTCAGTGGGAGAAATAAATGGGATTAAGTCAGGAGTATCTGAGAGAGTTAGAGCTAAGGAAGGGTAGCAATAATGTTGAAGGATCAGTTATGGAAGGAAAAGAGGGAATATAAATGTGTAAATTCAAGGATTATGTGGATTAAATAAGGGTCGGATGCAAAAGTGGGTCATAATAAGCGTGTATGCACCTGGAGAAGAGAGGAGTGTAGAGGAGAGAGAGATTTTGGGAGATGTTGCTAATGTATAGGAACTTTTGAACCAAATGGAGAGTAATTGTGTAGGGGACCTAAATGCTAAAGTGGAGAAACATGCAGAGAGGGTGTAGTAGGTAAGTTTGGGGTGCCAGGTGTAAATGATAATGGGAGCCCTTTGATTGAACTTTGTATAGAAAGGGTTTAGTTATAGTTAATACATTTTAAGAAAAGAGGATAAATAAGTATACAAGATATGATGTAGGGCGTAATGACAGTAGTTTGTTGGACTATGTATTGGTAGATAAAAGACTGTTGAGTAGACTTCAGGATGTACATGTTTATAGAGGGGCTACAGATATATCAGATCACTTTTTAGTTATAGCTACAGTGGGAGTAAAAGGTAGATGGGATACAAGGAAAATAGAATCAGTAAGTAAAAGAGAGGTGAAGGTTTATAAACTAAAAGAGGAGGCAGTTAGGGTAAGATATAAACAACTATTGGAGGATAGATGGGCTAGTGAGAGTGTAGGCAATGGGGTCGAAAATGTATGGGGTAGATTTAAAAATGTAGTGTTAGTGTTCAGCAGAAGTTTGTGGTTACAGGCGAGTGGGTGCGGGAGGAAGAGGAGCGTGGTGGAATGATGATGTAAAGAGAGTAGTAAGGGAGAAAAAGTTAGCATATGAGAGGTTTTTACAAAGTAGAAGTGATGCAAGGAGGGAAGAGTATATGGAGAGAAAAGAGAGGTTAAAAGAGTGGTGAAGCAATGTAAAAGAGAGCAGATGAGAGAGTGGGTGAGATGTTATCAGCAAATTTTGTTGAAAATAAGAAAAGTTTTGGAATGAGATTAATAAGTTGAGGAAGCCTAGAGAACAAATGGATTTGACAGTTAAAAATAGGAGAGGAGAGTTATTAAATGGAGAGTTAGAGGTATCGGAAGATGGAGAGAATATTTTGAGGATTTGTTAAATGTTGATGAAGACAGGAAGCTGTGATTTCGTGTGTAGGGCAAGGAGGAATAACATCTTGTAGGAGTGTGGAAGAGCCAGTTGTGGGTGTAGGGAAGTTCGTGAGGCAGTGGGTAGAATGAAAGGGGTAAGACAGCTGGGATTGATGGGATAAAGATAGAAATGTTAAAAGCAGGTGGGGATATAATTTTGGAGTGGTTGGTGCTATTATTTAATAAATGTATGGAAGAGGGTAAGGTACCTAGGGATTGGCAGAGAGCATGTATTGTTCCTTTGTATAAAGGCAAAGGGGACAAAAGAGAGTGCAAAAATTATAGGGAATAAGTCTGTTGAGTGTACCTGGTAAAGTGTATGGTAGTTATTATTGAAAGAATTAAGAGTAAAACAGAAAGCAGGATAGCAGATGAACAAGGGGCTTTAGGAAAGGTAGGGGGTGTGTAGACCAAGTGTTTACAGTGAAACATATTGGTGAACAGTATTTGGATAAGGGTAAAGATGTTTTTTTGGCATTTATGGATTTGGAAAAGGCGTATGATAGGGTAGATAGGGGGCAATGTGGCAGATGTTGCAGGTGTATGGAATAGGAGGAAGGTTACTGAAAGCAGTGAAGAGTTTTTATGAGGATAGTGAGGCTCAGGTTAGAGTGTGTAGGAGGGAAGGGGACTATTTCCCAGTAAAAGTGGGCCTTAGACAAGGATGTGTGATGTCACCGTGGTTGTTCAATATATTTATAGATGGGGTTGTAAGAGAAGTGAATGCGAGGTCTTGTCAAGAGGTGTTGGGCTAAAAGATAAAGAAGCAAATACAAAGTGGGAGTTGTCACAGTTGCTTTTTGCTGATGACACTGTGCTTTGGGAGATTCTGAAGAGAAGCTGCAGAGGTTGGTGGATGAATTTGGTAGGGTGTGTAAAAGAAGAAAATTGAAAGTGAATATAGGAAAGAGTAAGGTGATGAGGATAACAAAAAGAATAGGTGACGAAAGATTGGATATCAGATTGGAGGGAGAGAGTATGGAGGAGGTGAATGTATTTAGATATTTGGGAGTGGACATGTCGGCGGATGGGTCTATGAAGGATGAGGTGAATCATAGAATTGATGAGGGAAAAGGGTGAGTGGAGCACTTCGGAGTCTGTGGAGACAAAGAACCTTGTCCATGGAAGTAAAGAGGGAATGTATGAGAGTATAGTTATACCAACGCTCTTATATGGGTGTGAAGCATGGGTGATGAATGTTGCAACGAGGAGAAGGCTGGAGGCAGTGGAGATGTCATGTCTGAGGTCAATGTGTGGTGTGAATATAATGCAGAGAATTCGGAGTTTGGAAATTAGGAGGAGGTGCGGGATTACCAAAACGATTGTCCAGAGAGCTAAGGAGGGGTTGTTGAGGTGGTTTGGACATGTAGAGAGAATGGAACGAGACAGGGTGACTTCGAGAGTGTATAAATCTGTAGTGGAGGGAAGGCGGGGTAGGGGTCGGCCTAGGAAAGGTTGGAGGGAGGGGGTAAAGGAAGTTTTGTGTGCGAGGGGCTTGGACTTCCAGCAAGCATGTATGAGCGTATTTGATAGGAGTGAATGGAGGCATATGGTTTTTAATACTTGACGTGCTGTTGGAGTGTGAGCAAAGTAACATTTATGAAGGGATTCAGGGAAACCGGCAGGCCGGACTTGAGTTCTGGAGATGGGAAGTACAGTGCCGGCACTCTGAAGGAGGGGTGTTAATGTTGCAGTTTTATAACTGTAGTGTAAAGCACCCTTCTGGCAAGACAGTGATGGAGTGAATGATGATGAAAGTTTTTCTTTTTCGGGCCACCCTGCCTTGGTGGGAATCGGCCGATGTGGTAATAAAAAAAAAAATATTATTATTATTATTATTATTATTCTTTCTTTCAACACATCAACCGTTTCCCACCGAAGCGTGGTGGCCCAAAAGGAAAAACGAAAGTTTCTCCTTTTACATTTAGTAATATATACAGGAGAAGGGGTTACTAGCCCCTTGCTCCCGGCATTTTAGTCGCCTCTTACGACACGCATGGCTTACGGAGGAAGAATTCTGTTCCACTTCCCCGTGGAGATAAGAGGAAACAAGAACTAGTAAGAAAATAGAAGAAAACTCAGAGGGGTGTGTATATATATGCTTGTACATGAATGTGTAGTGTGACCTAAGTGTAAGTAGAAGTAGCAAGATGTACCTGAAATCTTGCATGTTTATGAGACAGAAAAAAGACACCAGCAATCCTACCATCATGTAAAACAATTACAGGCTTTCGTTTTACACTCACTTGGCAGGACGGTAGTACCTCCCTGGGCGGTTGCTGTCTACCAACCTACTACCTACATATATTATAATTATTATTATTATTATTATTATTATTATTATTATTATTATTATTATTATTATTATTATTTTTAATTTAGAAACTCCGAATTCTCTGCATTATATTCACACCACACATTGACCTCAGACATGACATCTCCACTGCCTCCAGCCTTCTCGTTGCAACATTCATCACCCTTGCTTCACACCCATTTAAGAGTGTTGGTATAACTGTACTCTCATACATTCCCCTCTTTACTTCCATGGACAAAGTTCTTTGTCTCCACAGACTCCGAAGTGCACCACTCACCCTTTTTCCCTCACCAATTCTATGGTTCACCTCATCCTTCATAGACCCATCTGCTGACGTGTCCACTCCCAAATATCTGAATACATTCACCTCCTCCATACTTTCTCCCTCCAATCTGATATCCAATCTTTCGTCACCTAATCTTTTTGTTATCCTCATCACCTTACTCTTTCCTATATTCACTTTCAATTTTCTTCTTTTACATACCTTACCAAATTCATCCACCAACCTCTGTAACTTCTCTTCAGAATCTCCCAAAAGCACAGTGTCATCAGCAAAAAGCAACTGTGACAACTCCCACTTTGTATTTGATTCTTTGTCTTTTAACCCCACACCTCTTGCCAAGACCCTCGCATTCACTTCTCTTACAACCCCATCTATAAATATATTGAACAACCACGGTGACATCACACATCCTTGTCTAAGGCCTACTTTTACCGAGAAATAATTTCCCTCTCTCCTACACACTCTAACCTGAGCCTCACTATCCTCATAAAAGCTCTTCACTGCTTTCAGTAACCTACCTCCTATTCCATACACCTGCAACATCTGCCACATTGCTCCCCTATCCACCCTATCATACGCCTTTTCCAGATCCATAAATGCCACAAAAACCTCTTTACCCTTATCCAAATACTGTTCACCTATATGTTTTACTGCAAACAATTGGTCTACACACCCTCTACCTTTCCTAAAGCCAACTTGTTCATCTGCTATTCTGCTCTCCGTCTTACTGTTAATTCTTTCAATAATAACTCTACCATACACTTTACCTGGTATACTCAACAGACTTATTCCCCTATAATTTTTGCACTCTCTTTTGTCCCCTTTGCCTTTATACAAAGGAACAATACACGCTCTCTGCCAGTCCCTAGGTACCTTACCCTCTTTCATACATGTATTAAATAATAGCACCAACCACTCCAAAACTATATCTCCGCCTGCTTTTAACATTTCTACCTTTATCCCATCAATCCTGGCTGCCTTACCCCCTTTCATTCTACCCACTGCCTCACGAACTTCCCCCACACTCACAACTGGCTCTTCCACACTCCTACAAGATGTTATTCCTCCTTGCCCTATACACGAAATCACAGCTTCATCAACATTTAAGAACTCCTCAAAATATTCCCTCCATCTTCCCGATACCTCTAACTCTCCATTTAATAACTCTCCTCTCCTATTTTTAACTGTCAAATCCATTTGTTCCCTAGGCTTCCTCAACTTATTAATCTCACTCCAAAACTTTTTCTTATTTTCAACAAAATTTGTTGATAACATGTCACCCACTCTCTCATTTGCTCTCTTTTTACGTTGCTTGATCACTCTCTTAACCTCTCTTTTTTTCTTTATAGAGGGGCCACAGATATATCGGATCACTTTTTAGTTGTAGCTAAAGTAGGAGTAAAAGGTAGATGGGATACAAGGAAATAGAAGCAGTAAGTAAGAGAGAGGTGAAGGTTTATAAACTAAAAGAGGAGGCAGTTAGGGTAAGATATAAACAACTATTGGAGGATAGATGGGCTAGTGAGAGTGTAGGCAATGGGGTCGAAGATGTATGGGGTAGGTTAAAGAATGTAGTGTTAGTGTTCAGCAGAAGTTTGTGGTTACAGGAAAGTGGGTGTGGGAAGGAAGAAGAGCGATTGGTGGAATGATGATGTAAAGATAGTAGTAAGGGAGAAAAAGTTAGCATATGAGAGGTTTTTACAAAGTAGAAGTGATGCAAGGAGGGAAGAGTATATGGAGAGAAAAAGAGAGGTTAAGAGAGTGGTGAAGCAATGTAAAAAGAGAGCAAATAAGAGAGTGGGTGAGATGTTATCAACAAATTTTGTTGAAAATAAGAATAAGTTTTGGAGTGAGATTAATAAGTTGAGGAAGCCTAGGGAACAAATGGATTTGACAGTTAAAATTAGGAGAGGAGAGTTATTAAATGGAGAGTTAGAGTTATTGGGAAGATGGAGGGAATATTTTGAGGAGTTGTTAAATGTTGATGAAGACAGGGAAGCTGTGATTATTTTGTGTATAGGGCAAGGAGGAATAACATCTTGTAGGAGTGTGGAAGAGCCAGTTGCGAGTGTGGGGGAAGTTCGTGAGGCAGTGGGTAGAATGAAAGGGGGTAAGGCAGTTTGTAGAATGAAAGGGGGTAAGGCAGTTGGGATTGATGGGATAAAGATAGAAGTGTTAAAAGCAGGCGGGGATATAGTTTTGGAGTGGTTGGTGCTATTATTTAATAAATGTATGGAAGAGGGTAAGGTACCTAGGGACTGGCAGAGATTGTGTATTGTTCCTTTGTATAAAGGCAAAGGGGACAAAAGAGAGTGCAAAAATTATAGGGGAATAAGTCTGTTAAGTATACCAGGTAAAGTGTATGGTAGAGTTATTATTGAAAGAATTAAGAGTAAGACGGAGAGCAGAATAGCAGATAAACAAGGGGGCTTTAGGAAAGGTAGGGGGTGTGTAGACCAAGTGTTTGCAGTAAAACATATAGGTTAACAGTATTTAGATAAGGGTAAAGAGGTTTTTGTGGCATTTATGGATTTGGAATAGGCATATGATAGGGTTGATAGGGGGGCAATGTGGCAGATGTTGCAGGTGTATGGAATAGGAGGTAGGTTACTGAAAGCAGTGAAGAGCTTTTATGAGGATAGTGAGGCTCAGGTTAGAGTGTGTAGGAGAGAGGGAGATTATTTCCCAGTAAAAGTAGGCTTTAGACAAGGATGTGTGATGTCACCGTGGTTATTCAATATATTTATAGATGGGGTTGTAAGAGAAGAGAATAGGAGGGTCTTGGCCAGAGGTGTGGGGTTGAAAAACAAAGAATCAAATACAAAGTGGGAGTTGTCACAGTTGCTTTTTGCTGATGACACTGTGCTTTTGGGAGATTCTGAGAAGTTGCAGAGGTTGGTGGATGAATTTGGTAAGGTATATAAAAGAAGAAAATTGAAAGTGAATATAGGAAAGAGTAAGGTGATGAGGATAACAAAAAGATTAGGTGACGAAAGATTGGATATCAAATTGGAGGGAGAGAGTATGGAGGAGGTGAATGTATTCAGATATTTGGGAGTGGACATGTCAGCAGATAGGTCTATGAAGGATGAGGTGAATCAAAGAATTGATGAGGGGAAAAGGGTGAGTGGTGCACTTCGGAGTCTGTGGAGACAAAGAACTTTGTCCATGGAAGTAAAGAGGGGAATGTATGAGAGTATAGTTATACCAACACACTTATATGGGTGTGAAGCATGGGTGATGAATGTCGCAACGAGGAGAAGGCTGGAGGCAGTGGAGATGTCATGTCTGAGGTCAATGTGGTGTGAATATAATGCAAAGAATTCGGAGTTTGGAAATTAGGAGGAGGTGCGGGATTATCAAAACTATTATCCAGAGGGCTGAGGAGGAGTTGTTGAGGTGGTTCGGACATGTAGAGAGAATGGAACGAAACAGAATGACTTCGAGAGTGTATAAATCTATAGTGGAGGGAAGGCAGGGTACGGGTCGGCCTAGGAAAGGTTGGAGGGAGGGGGTAAAAGATGTTTTGTGTGCGAGGCGCTTGGATTTCCAGCAAGCATGCGTGAGCGTATTTGATAGGAGTGAATGGAGACAAATGGTTTTTAATACTTGACGTGCTGTTGGAGTGTGAGCAAAGTAACATTTATGATATTATTTATACCTTTTTTACAATGATGCAGTAGTATACATAGAGTAAATCTTCTATTTTTTGTGAGAATAAAAATTCAAAATGGAAAGCAAAAGCATTGTAAGAGGGGCCTGGAGACGTGACTAATGAACAGAGAAGATGTTATTTTAGTGCCAGGAATGTCTGCCTTGTTTATTATGGACCCTATTTTGAAATTGGCATCGTTTGAAATTTGTGTGAAATTGGCCAAAATTGCAATTTTCTGACCACTATTTTGGGTAGTTGAAATTGGTAAATAGGCGGTTTCTTGTACTCAATCGATAGAAGAAATGGAGTTCTAGGAAAATAGCTATAATTTTAGTAGACGGAAACATTGGAATTTGCCGAAAATAGGGCTCAAAGTTGGCAAAATCGCTGATGCATAAATGTCATCGATACTGCTAACTTCGTGAAAGCATAATTTCGTTAGTTTTCGATCAAATTTCATAATTTTTGGTGTGTTAGGATCGGAAAAAAGATTCTCTATCATATCATAAGATTTTTTTTTTTGTTATTCTTTTTTAAATTCTTGGACCCTGAGAAAGAGTTTCGGAGAGGGCCTTTGAACCCCCAAAGGGTTAAATATCACAAAAAGGTGTTTGTTTTGCTAACACATACAATTTTCTGTTATTAATCATAATTATCCCATTAGCTGGTTCCTTTACAACATTTCTATATATTTTTGAGCTTACACAGATGCTGTCTTGTTGGATGGGCCCTCATATCATACTATGCCTCTCTTATCCATGAATTTGTTTTTATAGATGTTTGTCTCTCTCTCAGTACACTTTCAAATGCTTTAGTTTTCAGAACACTTGTGACCTGACAGACCTTGGCTGTCTCATTACCTTCCATTACACTGACTTGACCAGACCTTGGCTGTCTCATTACCTTCCATTACACTGACCAGACCTTGGCTGTCTCATTACCTTCCATTACACTGACCTGACCAGACCTTGGCTGTCTCATTACCTTCCATTACACTGACCTGACCAGACCTTAGCTGTCTCATTACCTTCCATTACATTGACCTGACCAGACCTTAGCTGTCTCATTACCTTCCATTACATTGACCTGACCAGACCTTAGCTGTCTCGTTACCTTCCATTACACTGACCTGACTTAGCATTCCCCACTCTGTTTGTTGTTGCCTTAATAATGGTTTAGGACAGCCTGAAACATCATCTAGTTTTAGCTTTAAATTTGTGGGTTAGCTGTGAATTGTCACTCGGTTTTAGAATGCTATTATGTACTACTGATTGTAATTTTAGATAGTAATAGGTGAATATGCATTTTGGACACAGTAATTTTATAAATGAAAGGTTATAGGTTATGGTCATTATAAATAACTATTATTCACAATAATAATAATAATAATAATAATAATTTTTATTTGGACATGATACAAAGAATTACATTTGGTTATTGAGATTACATGAGGTGTACATGCCAAAAGCCCCTAGTATGCAGGGCATTTTGGGCAGACTTAAAATTAACTTAAAACTAGATTGTAAGAATTATTGTAGATAGTATACAATGAGTAAAGGTGAGTATTTAAGCTATGAAATTTGAACATAGTTTTGTACTTTTGTCTTCATTATAAAATTAATTAAATCAGATTAAACAAATTAAAGCAATAGTAATAATAAAATAATAAAAAGTTATGGTTGATAATTTATAAAATAAGTAAAGTTGCTTATCTAAGTTTTAAAGTTTGAATATAAGTTGAACATATCAATTAATTGTAGCAATTTATTAATCTATTAATTATGGAGATGTGTTGTTCATTAGATGTTTTTTAATCGATTGTATTAATGTGCTCATGCTAGTGTTTTATTAACCCTTTGGGGGTCGACAGGCCCTCTCTCAAACTCATTCTCAGGGTCGAAATTTTTTTGGAAAAAGTTTATTTTTTCATATGAAATGATAGAGCATCTTTTTCTGATCATAACGACACCAAAAGTATGAAATTTGATTGAAAACTTACGAAATTATACTCTCGCGAAGTTATCGGTCTCTACGATATTTACGCATCGGCGATTTCGCCCAATATGAGCCTTATTTTTGGTCAATTCCAATGTTCCAGTCTACTAAAATCATAGCTATTTCACTAGAACTCCATTTCTTCTATCGATTGAGTACAAGAAACCACGTATTTACCAATTTCAACTACCCAAAAAAGTGGTCAAAAATTGGCAATTTGCCCAATTTCACACAAATTTCAAACGATGCCAATTTCAAAATGGGGTCCAGAATAAACAAGGCAGACATTCCTGGCACTAAAATAACATCTTCTCTGTTCATTAGTCACGTCTCCAGGCCCCTCTTCCATTACTTTTGCTTTCCATTTTGAATTTTTCTCGCAAAAAATAGAAGATTTACTGTTATGTATACTACTGCATCATTGTAAAAATGGTATAAATAATATCACCGCACTTGTGAAAGACTATTAGAGTCGCCAGTTGACGTGTATTGGACGCGTGGCGTGATTTGTTTTCTCTTGAACATCGGCAAAAATCAAACATTTTCGCTACTTTGAGCTCAATTTCAAGGTACAGTGGTCCCTTGGTTTTCGTGTTTAATCCGTTCCAGAGGGATCAACTAAAACCAAAATAGACGAAAACTAAAACCATTTTCCCCATAAGAAATAATGTAAATTCAATTAATCCGTTTCAGACACCCAGGAGTATTAACATGTAAATATAGATTTACATGCAGAAAAGAATGACAAATAAATATAAAGCACTAATAACATGTATAAATGAACATTTAACATCACACTTACCTTTATTGGCGACTCTTGTTGGTGTACGGAAGACGGAGAGGAGGAGAGAGGGAGGCGAGTTTATTGTTTGGAGGCAGGACAAAATGCTTCAATTTGACACTAATATCAGCTCTACGGCTTATTTATCTATCACAATTCATCTAATATGACATAATAAACAATATTTATAACATAGAAACATGATATATTCTCTAGAATGAATAAAATATGTCATTATGTATGAGTGGCCTGGCAGTAGTGTTATTGTTGTTGGGTTATAAGGGCCACTGACCATAAGCCGTACATATAGTGGTGGTGCTGGTGGTGGAGGCAGCAAAGCCACCACCAGTATTCACATTAAAACAATGTACGTAATTTATAAATAAGAAATATTTACACTTTAATTTATAAATAAGAAATCTTCTTTCAACACGTCGGCCGTTTCCCACCGAGGCAGGGTGGCCCAAAAGGAAAAACGAAAGTTTCTCTTTTTACATTTAGTAATATATACAGGAGAAGGGGTTACTAGCCCCTTGCTCCCAGCATTTTAGTCACCTCTTACGACACGCATGGCTTACGGAGGAAGAATTCTATTCCACTTCCCCATGGAGATAAGAGGAAATAAGAACAAGAACTAGTAAAAAATTAGAAGAAAACCCAGAGGGGTGAGTATATATATGCTTGTACAGTGGACCCCCGAGTTTCGTAAAAACTTCACTCCTGACGTCTGCTCAAGTGCCATTACCGAACGAATTTACTCCCTTAAGGAAAAATTTCACGGAGGTTAGTCTATTTCAGACCCCCAAAAATACACTTCCACAAGAACTTACAAAATTATACTTACATAATTGCACGATTTCCGGGGTATTCGTTAACCGAGGGTCCACTGTACATGAATGTGTAGTGTGATCTAAGTGTAAGTAGAAGTAGCAAGGTGTACCTGAAATCTTGCATGTTTGAGACAAAAAAGACACCAGCAATCCTACCATCATGTAAAACAATTACAGGCTTTCGTTTTACTCACTTGGCAGGACGGTAATACCTCCCTGGACAGTTGCTGTCTACCAACCTACTACCTAGAATAAATAAGATTTTTTTTTTTTTTTTTTCAACAAGTCTGCCGTCTCCCACCGAGGCAGGGTGACCCAAAAAGAAAGAAAATCCCCAAAAAGAAAATACTTTCATCATCATTCAACACTTTCACCACACTCATACATAATCACTGTCTTTGCAGAGGAGTCAGATACGACAGCTGAGAAAAGTCCCTCCCAGCTGTCACTATCTCAGACCCTCCTTTAAAGTGCAGGCATTGTACTTCCCATTTCCAGGACTCAAGTCCAACTAAATCAATTAACTGGTTTCCTGAATCCCTTCACAAAATGTTACCCTGCTCACACTCCAACAGATCGTCATGTCCCAAAACCATTCGTCTCCATTCACTCCTATCTAACACGCTCACACATGCTTGCTGGAAGTCAAAGCTCCTCGGCCACAAAACCTCCTTTACCCCTTCCCTCCAACCTTTTCTAGGACGACCCCTACCCCGCCTTCCTTCCCCTACAGATTTATACGCTCTCCAAGTCATTCTACTTTGATTCATTCTCTCTAAATGACCAAACCACCTCAACAACCCTCTTCAGCCCTCTGACAAATACTTTTAGTAACTCCACACCTTCTCCTAATTTCCACATTCCGAATTTTCTGCATAATATTTACACCACACATTGCCCTTAGACAGGACATCTCCACTGCCTCCAGCCTCCTCCTCGCTGCAGCATTTGCAACCCATGCTTCACACCCATATAAGAGTGTTGGTACCACTATACTTTTGTACATTCCCTTCTTTGCCTCCATGGATAACGTTTTTTGTCTCCACAGATACCTCAATGCACCACTCACCTTTTTTCCTTCATCAATTCTATGGTTAACCTCATCCTTCATAAACCCATCCGCTGACACATCAACTCCCAAATATCTGAAAACATTTACTTCTTCCATAATCCCTCTCTCCAATGTGATATCCAATTTTTCTTTATTTAAATCGTTTGATACCCTCATCACCTTACTCTTATCTATGTTCACTTTTAACTTTCTACCTTTACACACACTCCCAAACTCGTCCACTAACCTTTGCAACTTTTCTTTAGAATCTCCCATAAGCACAGTATCATCAGCAAAAAGTAACTGTGTCAACTCCCATTTTGCATTTAATTCTCCATAATTTAATCCCACCCCTCTCCCCAACACCCTAGCATTTACTTCTTTTACAACCCCATCTATAAATATATTAAACAACCATGGTGACATTACACATCCCTGTCTAAGACCTACTTTTACTGGGAAGTAATCTCCTCTCTCCTACACACCCTAACCTGAGCCTCACTATCCTCATAAAAACTCTTTACAGCCTTCAGTAACTTACTACCTATTCCATACACTTGCAACATTTGCCACATTGCTCCCCTATCCACTCTATCATATGCCTTTTCTAAATCCATAAATGCAATAAAAACTTCTCTACCTTTATCCAAATACTGTTCACATATATGCTTCACTGTAAACACTTGATCTACACATCCCCTACCCACTCTAAATCCTCCTTGCTCATCTGCAATCCTACTCTCTGTCTTACCTCTAATTCTTTCAATAATAACCCTGCCATACACTTTACCTGGTATACTCAGTAAACTTATTCCCTATAATTTTTACACACTCTTTTATCCCCTTCCCTTTATATAAAGGAACTATACATGCTCTCTGCCAATCCCTAGGTACCTTCCCCTCTTTCATACATTTATTAAACAAAAATACCAACCACTCCAGCACTATATCCCCCCCTGCTTTTAACATTTCTGTCATGATTCCGTCAATTCCAGCTGCTTTACCCCCTTTCATTCTACGTAATGCCTCACGCACCTCCCCCACACTCACATCCTGCTCTTCTTCACTCCTAAATGATGTTGTACCTCCCTGGCCAGTACATGTAATTACCGCCTCCCTTTTTTCATCGACATTTAAAAGTTCCTCAAAATATTCCCGCTATCTACCCTACTTATATTCACACTTATATAAATAAGAAATATTCACACTGATGTATATAATTAAGAAATATTTACACTTACCTTGGAGATGGTGGCAGAGGACGGCACTCTTGTCAGTGTCCCTATACTATTCCTCAAACATTGTAGAAGTTAAGTTTCTTGTCATTTTCTATCGATTAATCGCTTAACTTACTTAAGTAAGTAAGTTTATTCAGGTATACACAAATCCAGTTATACATAGATTATCATACATAGCATATGTGTAGAAAACTAGGATAAACCAAATAAGTCAAGACAGTGACTTATTTCCATTGCTACACTGTTAATGCTACACTTTATCACTGGCTGGTGCTATAGCCTTTATCGACTTGTGAAGCTTCTTTGGACCCATGGTGACTTATTTCACAGTGACAATCATTAAACCAGCAATAAACACAATAAATTTATTGTGAAATGTTTGAAAGAGTGCGCTGGGTAATGTTCTCTCAAGTGTAAACAACGCTAGAATGGCATCCTGTCCGCCTCACCGTGCAAGCGCGGGGCAGGCGGACAGGTCTGGTAGGGCTGGCTACACGAGTTAATGCTCGCTACATGAGAAAAATATTTAGCGAGAAAAGCGCTCGTTACACGATTTTCTCGTTATATGGAATTGTCGTTAGTCGAGGGTCCACTGTATGCGTCACTTTCTCCACTGGACCACCAATGGGGAGAGTGATGCGTACTCTGTTCATTTCACACAGGGCTTGGCATGGGAATGCAGGATCGAGTCCTGGCCAAGCCGCAGTTCTGCTAATGATTCAAAATCACTTTGTTTTGCAATTTTAGTGATTTATCATGTGATATTTTTATTTTTACTCATTTCCATTATGTCATTCACCTGTGTTATGTATACGTATATATATATATATATATATATGTGTGTGTGTGTGTTTGTGATGACCACATGCATATATCTCATATGTGTTTTCAATCCTCAGTATTAGGTGACTTAACGTTTGATGCTTTCGCCTACACAATGGGCGGATTCAGTGTCTTGGCGCAAGGGTTGTATTTGACACTGGTACAGCAGTGTGCCGAGAATAAACTCTCAACCCTAGAAATCCTTCAGCTTAATAGCTACAATACTCTTGCTCCTTTTATTATTTTCTCCGTACTTATGGGCGAGCCAGAAGCAATTGTACGAAGCCGCTATATAACAGGTAATTGTAGTTCTTCAATTTATTTGTATAGCCTTCATAGGGAATAGTGAAATAAGTCAGTTAGGGAATAGTACATACAGTGGACCCCCGAGTTACGAGCATAATTCATTCCAGAAGGCTGCTCAAGTGCCATTACCGAATGAATTTTCTCCCTTAAGGAATAATGTCAAGTAGGTTAGTCCATTTCAGACCCCCAAAAAATACACTTACAAAAGCACTTGCAATATTACACTTACATAATTGTACGATTTCCGAGGTGCTCGTAACTCGTGGGTCGACTGTATAGTTGAAATAACTTTAATTAGTACAAAGACTTTCAGACCAAACTTAAAGGTTACTTCAGAATTACCATAAATCCTGGCATGCAAGTCAACCTATCATATAAGTCTACCTTGGTTTTTTTAGCTAAAAATTTTGATTAGGCCTTGATTTGACCCCAAAAATGAAACTAACATTAGGTTGAATGCTAATAAATACTGGTTGTGTACTCAATTTTTTACTGTTTGGGCTCATTTTGTTTCAGAGACCATCTTCAATGTTGCTCTAATCTTGTGAATATTGACATTCATGAGAGAGTACATGAGTGGGAATGGGTGGGTGTAAGTAGGATCTTGTTAGTATTGACCAGTGGACTATATGAATAAAGGAGCACTACAGTAGGTCTACTGGCCCATGCTAGAAAAGTCCTCAAACCCAAGTCTTCTCACACATGTTTGTTAAACCTCCTTTTAAAGCTATCCAAGGCAATAATTTCAGTGATTCTTCTTAGTTTGTTCCATTCATCCACAATGCTATTGCCAAGTTAGTACTTTGTAATATCCTGTCTAATAGTTCAACATCTTTCTAAATCTGAATTTATCCAACGAATTCATTGTTATTAATTATTCTTGGCAGTTTGTTTTACTCATCCACAATTTTATTGCCAAAACACTTTTTCCTATATCCTTTCTAAATTTGAATTTATCCAATGTGAATACATTGTTTCAAGTTATATGTAGCAGTTTGTTACATTTCTTTTCAGCTGTTGCTAAACCATTACTCTTCTGTATTTTTTATGTATCACTCTTAATTTGAATTTGTCCAACTTGCATCCATAGTTTCAAATTTTACTTTGCAGTATGTTCAACATTACCAAAAAAGTACTTTCCTATATTCGTTCTAAATCCAACTTAACCCTTAAACGGTCCAAACGTATATGTACGTTCTCTCGCCCAGTGCCCCGAATATTTTGAAAATAAAAATATTTTTTTATATAGAAATAGAGCACATTTTTATAAGTGTTATAGGATAAAAAAAAAATTAGGGTCAGTACTTACCAAGTTATGAGGCTTCTAAGTTGGCACTGAATGCTCACCTGACGGGAACATTGAGTCCTCCTGCTTGCAGAAGGGTTGCCGATATACCTTTTTTTCTATTTTTTATATTATATAATTTTTATGTTCTGATAATTACAATTTATAGTAGTTCTTGTGATTTCATAGCTAATCTTTGTTCTGACACTAATATTAGGTACAGAAATTGTACAATTTTTTTTTTTTTTTCAACAAGTCGGCCGTCTCCCACCGAGGCAGGGTGACCCAAAAAGAAAAAAATCCCCAAAAAGAAAATACTTTCATCATTCAACACTTTCACCTCACTCATACATAATCACTGTCTTTGCAGAGGCACTCAGATACGACAGCTGAGAATAAGTTCCTCCCAACTTTCACTATCCCAGACCCCTCCTTTAAAGTGCAGGCATTGTACTTCCCATTTCCAGGACTCAAGTCCGGCTAAATCAATTAACTGGGTTTCCTGAATCCCTTCACAAAATATTACCCTGCTCACACTCCAACAGCTCGTCACGTCGCAAAAACCATTCGTCGCCATTCACTCATATCTAACACGCTCACACATGCTTGCTGGAAGTCCAAGCCCCTCGCCCACAAAACCTCCTTTACCCCTTCCCTCCAACCTTTTCTAGGACGACCCCTACCCCGCCTTTCTTCCCCTACAGATTTATACGCTCTCCAAGTCATTCTACTTTGATCCATTCTCTCTAAATGACCAAACCACCTCAACAACCCCTCTTCAGCCCTCTGACAAATACTTTTAGTAACTCCACACCTTCTCCTAATTTCCACATTCCAAATTTTCTGCATAATATTTACACCACACATTGCCCTTAGACAAGACATCTCCACTGCCTCCAGCCTCCTCCTCGCTGCAGCATTTGCAACCCATGTTTCACACCCATATAAGAGTGTTGGTACCACTATACTTTCGTACATTCCCTTCTTTGCCTCCATGGATAATGTTTTTTGTCTCCACAGATACCTCAACGCACTACTCGCCTTTTTTCCTTCATCAATTCTATGGTTAACCTCATCCTTCATAAACCCATCCGCTGACACGTCAATTCCCAAATATCTGAAAACATTTACTTCTTCCATAATCCCTCTCTCCAATGTGATATCCAATTTTTCTTTATTTAAATTGTTTGATACCCTTATCACCTTACTCTTATCTATGTTCACTTTCAACTTTCTACCTTTACACACCCTCCCAAACTCGTCCACTAACCTTTGCAACTTTTCTTTAGAATCTCCCATAAGCACAGTATCATCAGCAAAAAGTAACTGTGTCAACTCCCATTTTGCATTTAATTCCCCATAATTTAATCCCACCCCTCTCCCCAACACCCTAGCATTTACTTCTTTTACAACCCCATCTATAAATATATTAACCATGGTGACATTACACATCCCTGTCTAAGACCTACTTTTACCGGGAAGTAATCTCCCTCTCTCCTACACACCTTAACCCAAGCCTCACTATCCTTATAAAAACTCTTTACAGCCTTCAGTAACTTACTACCTATTCCATACACTTTCAACATTTGCCACATTGCTCCCCTATCCACTCTATCATATGCCTTTTCTAAATCCATAAATGCAATGAAAACTTCTCTACCTTTATCTAAATACTGTTCACATATATGCTTCACTGTAAACACTTGATCTACACAACCCCTACCCACTCTAAAGCCTCCTTGCTCATCTGCAATCCTACTCTGTCTTACCTCTAATTCTTTCAGTAATAACCCTGCCATACACTTTACCTGGTATACTCAGTAAACTTTCTTTCAACACGTCGGCCGTTTCCCACCGAAGCAGGGTGGCCCACAAGGAAAAACGAAAGGTTCTCCTTTTACCTGGATGATGACTAACAAACTTACTCTCAATATTGATAAAACCTATTTTATGCAGTTTGGGAACAGAGCTACAAACGCACCACTTAACATAATGTTAAACGGGTCCCCTATCACAAAACTCGCAGAGGGAAAATTCTTAGGAATCCATCTTGACAGTGGCCTCAAATTTCAGACATAATATACAACAAATTTCCAAGAAAGTCTCAGACCGTGGGAATACTATCCAAGATACGGTACTATGTTCCACAACCAGCTCTCCTTACCCTATATCACTCACTCATTTACCCCTACCTCACCTATGGAATCTGCGCATTGGGCTCTACATCAATAACTCATCTCAGACCATTAATAACACAACAAAAGGCAGCAGTTAGAATAACAAATTCAGACTCCAGACAACATACTCCACCAATATTCAAAAACCTAAACTTACTCACCATACAAGACATTCATACTTTTTACTGTGCCTATTTCATACATAGAACACTCTATGCAAATATTTACCCACCACTCAAACTTCTCCTTACCAACTTTAACAGGACACATGACCATAACACTAGACACAGATCACTCCTCGATGTTCCCTGTGTCCATCTAACACTATGTAAAAACTCAATGCATATATAAAGCATGAAAACTTGGAATTCATTACCTGTCATTGCCAAAGAAACCCTGCCTGTACCCCATTTCAAAACGATGCTAAAAAAACCACCTTCTCAATATCAATATCAAACATTCCCAACAAAGTAGAATAATCACTTAAATATAAAACCCTGATTAATCACTTAAATGTAAAAACTTGTTATGAATAATACATACTAAGCTAACTGTTTCTATAACATTTATATTATAATGACCACGTAAATTGTAACTGCAATGCAATTAATTGTTTTAAATTGTTATCTTGCTCAATTAGTTGCATTGCTACAGTTAATAAATTATGTTCAACTTATATTCAAATTTTATAACTTAGATACACAATTATACCTATTTTATAAATTATCAACCATAATTTTTTACCATGTAGTCTACTATTAAATAGTCCTAAGAATGCCCGCAATGCACAGCATATTAGGGGCTTTTGGCATGTACATCTCATTTATACCTATGTATCATGTCTACCTAACTATGTATCATTGTACCATGTCTAAATAAATTATTATTATTATTATTACATTTAGTAATATATACAGGAGAAGGGGTTACTAGCCCCTTGCTCCCGGCATTCTAGTCGCCTTGTATGACACGCATGGCTTACGGAGGAAGAATTCTGTTCCACTTCCCCATGGAGATAAGAGAAAATAAGAACAAGAACTAGTAAGTAAATAGAAGAAAATCCAGATGGGTGTGTATATATATGCTTGTACATGAATGTAGTGTGACCTAAGTGTAAGTAGAAGTAACAAGACACACCTGAAATCTTGCATGTTTGAGACAGAAAAAAGACACCAGCAATCCTCCTTCTTCTTTCAACACGTCGGCCGTTTCCCACCGAGGCAGGGTGGCCCAAAAGGAAAAACGAAAGTTTCTCCTTTTACATTTAGTAATATATACAGGAGAAGGGGTTACCAGCCCCTTGCTCCCGGCATTTTAGTCGCCTCTTACGACATGCATGGCTTACGGAGGTAGAATTCTGTTCCACTTCCCCATGGAGATAAGAATAAATAAGAACAAGAACAAGAACTAGTAAGAAAATAGAAGAAATCCCAGAGGGGTGTGTATATATATGCTTGTACATGAATGTGTAGTGTGACCTAAGTGTAAGTAGAAGTAGCAAGATGTACCTGAAATCTTGCATGTTTATGAGACAGAAAAAAAGACACCAGCAATCCTACCATCATGAAAAACAATTACAGGCTTTCGTTCTACACTCACTTGGCAGGACGGTAGTACCTCCCTGGGCGGTTGCTGTCTACCAACCTACTACACTCGGTAAACTTATTCCCCTATAATTCTTGCACATTCTTTTATCCCCCTTCCCTTTATACAAAGGAACTGTACATGCTCTCTGCCAATCTCTAGGTACCTTCCCCTCTTTCATACATTTATTAAACAAAAATACCAACCACTTCAACACTATATATCCCCCCTGCTTTTAACATTTCTGTCATGATCCCGTCAGTTCCAGCTGCTTTACCCCCCTTTCATTCTACGTAATGCCTCACGCACCTCCCCCACACTCACATCCTGCTCTTCTTCACTCCTAAACGATGTTGTACCTCCCTGGCCAGTACATGAAATTACCGCCTCCCTTTTTTCATCGACATTTAAAAGTTCCTCAAAATATTCCCGCCATCTACCCAATACCTCCAGCTCCCCATCTACTAACTCCCCTACTCTGTTTTTAACTGACAAATCTATTCGTTCCCTAGGCTTTCTTACCTTGTTTATCTCACTCCAAAATTTTTTCTTGTTTTCAGCAAAATTTCTTGACAGAGCCTCTCCCATTCTTTCATCTGCTCTTCTTTTACACTCTCTCACCACTCTCTTCACCTTTCTTTTACTCTCCATATACTCTGCTCTTCCATTAACACTTCTGTTTTGTAAAAACCTCTCATAAGCTACCTTTTTCTCTTTTATCACACCCTTTACTTCTTCATTCCACCACTCACTCCTCTTTCCTCCTGCACCCACCCTCCTATAGCCACAAATTTCTGCCCCACATTCTAGTACTGCATTTTTAAAACTATCCCAACTCTTCAACCCCCCCCACTACTCATACTTGCACTTGCCCACCTTTCTGCCAATAGTTGCTTATATCTCACCCTAACCTCCTCCTCCCTTAGTTTATACACTTTTACCTATCTCTTACTTGCTGTTGCCATTTTCTTTTTGTCCCATCTACCTTTTACTATAACTGTAGCTACAACTAAATAAAGATCTGATATATCCGTTGCCCCTCTGTAAACATGTACATCCTGAAGCCTACCCATCAACCTTTTATCCACCAATACATAATCTAACAAACTACTTTCCTTACGTGCTATATCATAATATGTCATAATATGTTAATATGTAGATTAATTTTTTTTTTTTTTTTTTTCCAACAAGTCGGCCGTCTCCCACCGAGGCAGGGTGACCCAAAAAGAAAGAAAATCCCCAAAAAGAAAATACTTTCATCATCATTCAACACTTTCACCACACTCATACATAATCACTGTCTTTGCAGAGGAGCTCAGATACGACAGCTGAGAAAAGTCCCTCCCAGCTGTCACTATCTCAGACCCCTCCTTTAAAGTGCAGGCATTGTACTTCCCATTTCCAGGACTCAAGTCCAATTAAATCAATTAACTGGTTTCCCTGAATCCCTTCACAAAATGTTACCCTGCTCACACTCCAACAGATCGTCATGTCCCAAAACCATTCGTCTCCATTCACTCCTATCTAACACGCTCACACATGCTTGCTGGAAGTCCAAGCCCTCGCCCACAAAACCTCCTTTACCCCTTCCCTCCAACCTTTTCTAGGACGACCCCTACCCCGCCTTCCTTCTCCTACAGATTTATACGCTCTCCAAGTCATTCTACTTTGATCCATTCTCTCTAAATGACCAAACCACCTCAACAACCCCTCTTCAGCCCTCTGACAAATACTTTTAGTAACTCCACACCTTCTCCTAATTTCCACATTCCGAATTTTCTGCATAATATTTACACCACACATTGCCCTTAGACAGGACATCTCCACTGCCTCCAGCCTCCTCCTCGCTGCAGCATTTGCAACCCATGCTTCACACCCATATAAGAGTGTTGGTACCACTATACTTTCGTACATTCCCTTCTTTGCCTCCATGGATAACGTTTTTTGTCTCCACAGATACCTCAATGCACCACTCACCTTTTTCCTTCATCAATTCTATGGTTAACCTCATCCTTCATAAACCCATCCGCTGACACGTCAACTCCCAAATATCTGAAAACATTTACTTCTTCCATAATCCCTCTCTCCAATGTGATATCCAATTTTTCTTTATTTAAATCGTTTGATACCCTCATCACCTTACTCTTATCTATGTTCACTTTTAACTTTCTACCTTTACACACTCTCCCAAACTCGTCCACTAACCTTTGCAACTTTTCTTTGGAATCTCCCATAAGCACAGTATCATCAGCAAAGAGTAACTGTGTCAACTCCATTTTGCATTTAATTCTCCATAATTTAATCCCACCCTCTCCCCAACACCCTAGCATTTACTTCTTTTACAACCCCATCTATAAATATATTAAACAACCATGGTGACATTACACATCCCTGTCTAAGACCTACTTTTACCGGAAGTAATCTCCTCTCTCCTACACACCCTAACCTGAGCCTCACTATCCTCATAAAAACTCTTTACAGCCTTCAGTAACTTACTACCTATTCCATACACTTGCAACATTTGCCACATTGCTCCCCTATCCACTCTATCATATGCCTTTTCTAAATCCATAAATGCAAAAAAAACTTCTCTACCTTTATCTAAATACTGTTCACATATATGCTTCACTGTAAACACTTGATCTACACATCCCCTACCCACTCTAAAGCCTCCTTGCTCATCTGCAATCCTACTCTCTGTCTTACCTCTAATTCTTTCAATAATAACCCTACCATACACTTTACCTGGTATACTCGGTAAACTTATTCCCCTATAATTTTTACACTCTCTTTATCCCCTTCCCTTTATATAAAGGAACTATACATGCTCTCTGCCAATCTCTAGGTACCTTCCCTCTTTCATACATTTATTAAACAAAAATACCAACCACTCCAGCACTATATCCCCCTGCTTTTAACATTTCTGTCATGATTCCGTCAATTCCAGCTGCTTTACCCCTTTCATTCTACGTAATGCCTCACGCACCTCCCCCCCACTCACATCCTGCTCTTCTTCACTCCTAAACGATGTTGTACCTCCCTGGCCAGTACATGAAATTACCGCCTCCCTTTTTCATCGACATTTAAAAGTTCCTCAAAATATTCCGCCATCTACCCAATACCTCCAGCTCCCCATCTACTAACTCCCTTACTCTGTTTTTAACTGACAAATCCATTCGTTCTCTAGGCTTTCTTACCTTGTTTATCTCACTCCAAAATTTTTTCTTATTTTCAGCAAAATTTCTTGACAGAGCCTCTCCCATTCTTTCATCCGCTCTTCTTTTGCACTCTCTCACCACTCTCTTCACCTTTCTTTTACTCTCCATATACTCTGCTCTTCTATTAACACTTCTGTTTTGTAAAAACCTCTCATAAGCTACCTTTTTCTCTTTTATCACACCCTTTACTTCTTCATTCCACCACTCCTCTTTCCTCCTGCACCCACCCTCCTATAGCCACAAACTTCTGCCCCACATTCTAATACTGCATTTTTAAAACTATCCCAACTCTCTTCAACCTCCCCACTACTCCTACTTGCATTAGCCCACCTTTCTGCCAATAGTTGCTTATATCTCACCCTAACTTCCTCCTCCCTTAGTTTATACACTTTTACCTCTCTCTTACTTGCTGTTGCCATTTTCTTTTGTCCCATCTACCTTTTACTCTAACTGTAGCTACAACCAAATAATGATCTGATATATCCGTTGCCCTCTATAAACATGTACATCCTGAAGCCTACTCATCAACCTTTTATCCACCAATACATAATCCAACAAACTACTTTCCTTACGTGCTATATCATACCTTGTATATTTATTTATCCTCTTTTTCATAAAATATGTATTACTTATTACCAAACCTCTTTCTACACATAGCTCAATTAATGGTTCCCCATTTACATTTACCCTGGCACCCAAATTTACCTACTACTCCATCCACAACATTTTTACCCACTTTAGCATTAAGATCTCCAACCACAATTACTCTCTCACTTGGTTCAAAACTCCCACACACTCACTCAACATTTCCCAAAATCTCTCTCTCTCTACACTTCTCTCTTCTCCAGGTGCATAAACACTTACTATAACCCACTTATCACATCCAACCTTTATTTTACTCCACATAATCCTTGAATTTATACATTTATATTCCTTCTTTACCTGCTATAACTGATTATTCAACATTATTGCCACTCCTTCTTTAGCTCTAACTCTATTTGAAACCCCTGATCTAATCCCATTTATTTCTCCCCACTGAAACTCTCCTACCCCCTTCAGCTTTGTCTCACTTAAAGCCAGGACATCCAGCTTCTTTTCATTCATAACATCTACAATCATCTCTTTCTTATCATTCGCACAACATCCACGCACATTCAAACATCCCACTTTGACGGTTTTCTTCTTCTTCTTTTTAGTAAGCTATACAGGAAAAGGGGTTACTAGCCCATTGTTCCCGGCATTTTAGTTGACTTTTACAACACGCATGGCTTACGGAGGAAAGATTCTTATTCCACTTCCCCATGGATATGAAAGGGAAAAGCAATAAGAACAAGAACTATTAAGATAAAATCAAAGAAAACTCAGATTTAGTGTGTATACATAAACATGTACATGTTTGCGTAGTGTGACCTAAGTGTAAGTATAAGTAGCAAGACGTACCTGAAATCTTGCATGTTTATGAGACAGAAAAAAGAAACCAGCAATCCTACCATCATGTAAAACAGTTTCAGGTTTCTGTTTCACAGTCACCTGGCAGGATGGTAGTACCTCCCTGGGTGGTTGCTGTCTACCAACCTACTACCTTGTAGATTAATATGTTTGTTAAATATCAATTTGCCCCAAAGGAGCATATATTTCAGCATTTCATTCCTTATTTGAAATGCTTACTAGTAGTTGTACTCACTTGGTTTGGGCTTAAAAGCTTGCTGATAGTGAGGTCTATTGGTAATACATTGAACCCTTGAAACTCGTCCCCCTTGAATATTGGCAAATTTGAAAATTGGCAACTTTTTTTGCCAAAATATTGGCTTGATTTTCGTCCTTTGGCTTAAAAATCAGCAGTCGCATGAAACGTGTCCGAGCGGCCTCCCAGCCACCGTGGGCATGCAAACACCATTCAGTGTTAGTCTGGCATTGTATCTCGGCGAGTGATGATCACCTCGCACATTCATACGATACATTTCTTAATTCATTTGTTTTAGTGCTTTTTTTTTTTTTTTTTTCTCTCTCTCAACAAGTCGGCCGTCTCCCAAAAAGAAAGAAAATCCCCAAAAAGAAAATACTTTCATCATTCAACACTTTCACCACACTCATACATAATCACTGTCTTTGCAGAGGAGCTCAGATACGACAGCTGAGAATTGTCCCTCCCAGCTGTCACTATCCCACTATCCCCAACTGCTAAATAAGTTGGTAGACAGCAATCGCCCAGGGAGGTACTACCGTCCTGCCAAGTGAGTGTAAAACGAAACCCTGTAATTGTTTTACATTATAGTAGGATTGCTGGTGTCTTTTTTCTATCTCATAAACATGCAAGATTTCAGGTATATTTTGTTTCTTCTACGTACTTACACTTAGGTCACATTACACATTCATGTGCAATCATATATATACACACGCCTCTGGGTTTTCTTCTATTTTCTTACTAGTTCTTGTTCTTATTTCCTCTTATCTCCATGGGAAAGTGGAACAGAATTCTTCCTCCGTAAGCCATGCGTGTCGTAAGAGTCGACTAAAATGCCGGGAGCAAGGGGCTAGTAACCCTTTCTCCTGTATACATTACTAAAGTTAAAAAGAGAAACTTATGTTTTTATTTTTAGGCCTCAAGGCAAATTCCCTTAAGGAAAAGGAGGAGAAGATGTAAACTAAAAAAGAGAGAGGCGCTCCCTATACAGGCGAAGGCAAAGAATAACAGAGCGGCTACAAGAGGCCAATATATCTGAAATACGTAGGGAGGCACTGGTCAGAGAAATAGCAAACATCGAATTAAAACTAAAGGAATCTTACAGGAATCAAGAAACGCGGGAAGAACTAAAAGCCATAAATGAAATTGAAAGAAACCCAGAGTATTTCTTTTCTTATGCCAAATCAAAGTCGAGAACAACATCCAGTATTGGGCCCCTACTAAAACGAGATGGGTCCTACACAGATGACAGAAAGGAAATGAGCGAGTTACTAAAGTCCCAGTATGACTCAGTTTTTAGCGAGCCGCTAACCAGACTGAAAGTTGTAGACCTAAATGAATTTTTTATGAGAGTGCCACAGAACCTGGTAGACGCAAGCCTATCTGATATTACCCTGACGCCACATGACTTCGAAAAGGCAATAAATGACATGCCCATGCACTCCGCTCCAGGCCCTGACTCGTGGAACTCAGTGTTCATCAAGAACTGCAAGAAGCCCCTATCACGTGCCTTTAACATCCTATGGAGAGGGAGCATGGACACTGGGGTCGTCCCACAATTACTAAAAACAACAGACATAGCCCCACTCCACAAAGGCGGCAGTAAAGCAATAGCAAAGAACTACAGACCAATAGCGCTAACGTCCCATATCATAAAAATCTTTGAAAGGGTTCTAAGAAGCAAGATTGCCACTTATCTAGACAACCATCAATTACACAACCCAGTGCAGCATGGGTTTAGAGCAGGTCGCTCCTGTCTGTCCCAACTACTGGACCACTACGACAAGGTCCTGGATGCTCTAGAAGACAAACAGAATGCAGATGTTATATACACAGACTTTTTAAAAGCCTTTGATAAGTGTGACCATGGTGTGATAGCACACAAAATGTGTGATAAAGGAATAACAGGAAAAGTTGGTAGATGGATCTATAATTTCCTAACAAGTAGAACACAAAGAGTAGTAGTCAATAGAGGAAAGTCTGAGGCGGCTACGGTGAAAAGCTCTGTTCCACATCCTCACTCCCATCCTGTTCCTCATCCTCATATCGGACATAGACAGGGATATCAGCTACAGTGCCGTGTCTTCCTTTGCAGATGACACCCGAATCTGCATGACAGTGTCCACCATTGAAGACACTGCAAGACTCCAAGCAGACATCAACCAAATCTTTAAATGGGCTGCAGAAAACAATATGAAGTTCAATGATGAGAAATTTCAATTACTCCGATATGAAAAACGGTAGAAAATTAAAATCTCATCAGAGTATAAAATAAATTTTAACCACACAATAGAGCGAAAAACTAACGTCAAAGACCTGGGAGTGATCATGACAGAGGATCTCACCTTCAAGGACCATAACACTGTAGCAATTGCATCTGCCAGAAAAATGACAGGAAGGATAATGAGAACCTTCAAAACCAGGGATGCCAAGCCCATATTGACACTTTCAGGTCACTTGTTCTATCTAGGCTGGAATATTGCTGCACACTAACTGCACCTTTCAAAGCAGGTGAAATTGCTGACCTAGAAAATGTACAGAGAACCTTCACGGCACACAACTGCAATAAACCACCTCAATTACTGGGAGGTAGTAGGTTGGTAGACAGCAACCACCCAGGGAGGTACTACCGTCCTGCCAGGTGACTGTGAAACAGAAACCTGAAACTGTTTTACATGATGGTAGGATTGCTGGTGTCTTTTTTCTGTCTCATAAACACGCTGGATAACAGGTATATCTAGCTACTTCTACTTACACTTTAGGTCACACTACACTGGCATACACATGCATATATATACATACACACATCTAGGTTTTTCTTCTTTTTCTTAATAGCTCTTGTTCCTTTTATTTTCTCTATTGTCCATGAGGAAGTGGAAAAGAATCTTTCCTCCGTAAGCCATGCGTGTCGTATGAGGCGACTAAGATGCCGGGAGCAATGGGCTAGTAACCCCTTCTCCTGTACAAATCTACTAAAACGAGAAGAAGAAAAACTTTATAAAATTGGGTTGTCTGAATGTGCGTGGATGTATGCGGATGATAAGAAAGAGATGATTGCCGATGTTATGAATGAAAAGAAGTTGGATGTCCTGGCCCTAAGCGAAACAAAGCTGAAGGGGGTAGGCGAGTTTCAGTGGGGAGAAATAAATGGGATTAAGTCAGGAGTATCTGAGAGAGTTAGAGCTAAGGAAGGGGTAGCAATAATGTTGAAGGATCAGTTATGGAAGGAAAAGAGGGAATATAAATGTGTAAATTCAAGGATTATGTGGATTAAAATAAGGGTCGGATGCGAAAAGTGGGTCATAATAAGCGTGTATGCACCTGGAGAAGAGAGGAGTGTAGAGAGAGAGAGAGATTTTGAGAAATGTTAAGCGAATGTATAGGAACTTTTGAACCAAATGAGAGAGTAATTGTGGTAGGGGACCTAAATGCTAAAGTGGGAGAAACATGCAGAGAGGGTGTAGTAGGTAAGTTTGGGGTGCCAGGTGTAAATGATAATGGGAGCCCTTTGATTGAACTTTGTATAGAAAGGGGTTTAGTTATAGGTAATACATATTTTAAGAAAAGAGGATAAATAAGTATACAAGATATGATGTAGGGCGTAATGACAGTAGTTTGTTGGACTATGTATTGGTAGATAAAAGACTGTTGAGTAGACTTCAGGATGTACATGTTTATAGAGGGGCTACAGATATATCAGATCACTTTTTAGTTATAGCTACAGTGGGAGTAAAAGGTAGATGGGATACAAGGAAAATAGAATCAGTAAGTAAAAGAGAGGTGAAGGTTTATAAACTAAAAGAGGAGGCAGTTAGGGTAAGATATAAACAACTATTGGAGGATAGATGGGCTAGTGAGAGTGTAGGCAATGGGGTCGAAAATGTATGGGGTAGATTTAAAAATGTAGTGTTAGAGTGTTCAGCAGAAGTTTGTGGTTACAGGCGAGTGGGTGCGGGAGGAAGAGGAGCGATGGTGGAATGATGATGTAAAGAGAGTAGTAAGGGAGAAAAAGTTAGCATATGAGAGGTTTTTACAAAGTAGAAGTGATGCAAGGAGGGAAGAGTATATGGAGAGAAAAAGAGAGGTTAAAAGAGTGGTGAAGCAATGTAAAAGAGAGCAGATGAGAGAGTGGGTGAGATGTTATCAGCAAATTTTGTTGAAAATAAGAAAAAGTTTTGGAATGAGATTAATAAGTTGAGGAAGCCTAGAGAACAAATGGATTTGACAGTTAAAAATAGGAGAGGAGAGTTATTAAATGGAGAGTTAGAGGTATCGGGAAGATGGAGAGAATATTTTGAGGATTTGTTAAATGTTGATGAAGACAGGAAGCTGTGATTTCGTGTGTAGGGCAAGGAGGAATAACATCTTGTAGGAGTGTGGAAGAGCCAGTTGTGGGTGTAGGGGAAGTTTGTGAGGCAGTGGGTAGAATGAAAGGGGGTAAGGCAGCTGGGATTGATGGGATAAAGATAGAAATGTTAAAAGCAGGTGGGGATATAATTTTGGAGTGGTTGGTGCTATTATTTAATAAATGTATGGAAGAGGGTAAGGTACCTAGGGATTGGCAGAGAGCGTGTATATTTCCTTTGTATAAAGGCAAAGGGGACAAAAGAGAGTGCAAAAATTATAGGGGAATAAGTCTGTTGAGTGTACCTGGTAAAGTGTATGGTAGAGTTATTATTGAAAGAATTAAGAGTAAAACAGAAAGCAGGATAGCAGATGAACAAGGGGCTTTAGGAAAGGTAGGGGTGTGTAGACCAAGTGTTTACAGTGAAACATATAGGTGAACAGTATTTGGATAAGGGTAAAGATGTTTTTGTGGCATTTATGGATTTGGAAAAGGCGATGATAGGGTAGATAGGGGGCAATGTGGCAGATGTTGCAGGTGTATGGAATAGGAGGAAAGTTACTGAAAGCAGTGAAGAGTTTTTATGAGGATAGTGAGGCTCAGGTTAGAGTGTGTAGGAGGGAAGGGACTATTTCCCAGTAAAAGTGGGCCTTAGACAAGGATGTGTGATGTCACCGTGGTTGTTCAATATATTTATAGATGGGGTTGTAAGAGAAGTGAATGCGAGGGTCTTGGCAAGAGGTGTTGGGCTAAAAGATAAAGAAGCAAATACAAAGTGGGAGTTGTCACAGTTGCTTTTTGCTGATGACACTGTGCTTTTGGGAGATTCTGAAGAGAAGCTGCAGAGGTTGGTGGATGAATTTGGTAGGGTGTGTAAAGAAGAAAATTGAAAGTGAATATAGGAAAGAGTAAGGTGATGAGGATAACAAAAGAATAGGTGACGTAAAGATTGGATATCAGATTGGAGGGAGAGAGTATGGAGGAGGTGAATGTATTCAGATATTTGGGAGTGGACATGTCGGCGGATGGGTCTATGAAGGATGAGGTGAATCATAGAATTGATGAGGGAAAAGGGTGAGTGGAGCACTGAGTCTGTGGAGACAAAGAACCTTGTCCATGGAAGTAAAGAGGGGAATGTATGAGAGATATACCAACGCTCTTATATGGGTGTGAAGCATGGGTGATGAATGTTGCAACGAGGAGAAGGCTGGAGGCAGTGGAGATGTCATGTCTGAGGTCAATGTGTGGTGTGAATATAATGCAGAGAATTCGGAGTTTGGAAATTAGGAGGAGGTGCGGATTACCAAAACGATTGTCCAGAGAGCTGAGGAGGGGTTGTTGAGGTGGTTTGGACATGTAGAGAGAATGGAACGAGACAGAGTGACTTCGAGAGTGTATAAATCTGTAGTGGAGGGAAGGCGGGGTGGGTGGCCTAGGAAAGGTTGGAGGGAGGGGGTAAAGGAAGTTTTGTGTGCGAGGGGCTTGGATTTCCAGCAAGCAGTGTGGCGTATTTGATAGGAGTGAATGGAGGCATATGGTTTTTAATACTTGACGTGCTGTTGGAGTGTGAGCAAAGTAACATTTATGAAGGATTCAGGAAACCGGCGGGCCCGGACTTGAGTTCTGGAGATGGGAAGTACAGTGCCGGCACTCTGAAGGAGGGGTGTAAATGTTGCAGTTTTATAACTGTAGTGTAAAGCACCCCTTCTGGCAAGACAGTGATGGAGTGAATGATGATGAAAGTTTTTCTTTTTCGGGCCACCCTGCCTTGGTGGGAATCGGCCGATGTGTTAAAAAAAAAAAAAAAAAAAAAAAAATTACTGGGAACGCCTAAAGTTCCTAAACCTGTACTCCCTGGAATGCAGGCGGGAGAGAGACATTATTATATACACTTGGAAAATCCTAGAGGGATTAGTACCAAACTTACACACGAGTGTCACTCCCTACGAAAGCAAAAGACTCGGGAGACGATGTAACATCCCTCCAATGAAGAGCAGGGGTGCCACTAGCACGTTGAGAGACAATACAATAAGTGTCAGGGGCCCAAGACTGTTCAACTGTCTCCCAGCATACATAAGGGGGATTACCAATAGACCCCTGGCTGTCTTCAAGCAGGCACTGGACAGGCACCTAAAGTCGGTGCTTGACCAGCCAGGCTGTGGTTCGTACGTTGGACTGCGTGTGGCCAGCAGTAACAGCCTGGTTGATCAGGCTCTGGTCCAACATGAGGCCTGGTCACAGACCGGGCCGCAGGGGCGTTGAACCCTGGAACTCTCTCCAGGTAATCTCCAGGTAAACCCTACTTCTGTAGGATATGGCCAATTTGTTGACAGAAGAAGAACTGCTAAATAAGCCACCATGAGCCCAAAGAAAGCTCCTAGTGCTAGCTCTTTGCTAAAGAAGGCGAGAAACACGATAGAATTCAAGAAAGAACACAACAGACAGGGTACTTCCCCACACCAGGCAGGGTACTTCCCCACACCAGACAGGGTACTTCCCTACACAAACCAGGCAGGGTACTTCCCCACACAAACCAGGCAGGGTACTTCCCCACACAAACCAGGCAGGGTACTTCCCCACACAAACCAGGCAGGGTACTGCCCCACACAAACCAGCCAGGGTACTTCCCCACACAAACCAGCTAGGGTACTTCCCCACACAAACCAGCCAGGGTACTTCCCCACACAAACCAGCCAGGGTACTTCCCCACACAAACCAGCCAGGTACTTCCACACAAACCAGCCAGGGTACTTCCCCACACAAACCAGCCAGGGTACTTCCCACACAAACCATCCAGGGTACTTCCCCACACAAACCAGCCAGGGTACTTCCCCACACAAACCAGCCAGGGTACTTCCCCACACAAACCAGCCAGGGTACTTCCCCACACAAACCAGCCAGGGTACTTCCCCACACAAACCAGCCAGGGTACTTCCCCACAAACCAGCCAGGGTACTTCCCACACAAACCAGCCAGGGTACTTCCCCACACAAACCAGCCAGGGTACTTCCCCACACAAACCAGCCAGGGTACTTCCCCACACAAACCAGCCAGGGTACTTCCCCACACAAACCAGCCAGGGTACTTCCCCACACAAACCAGCCAGGGTACTTCCCCACACAAACCAGCCAGGGTACTTCCCCACACAAACCAGCCAGGGTACTTCCCCCCACAAACCAGCCAGGGTACTTCCCCACACAAACCAGCCAGGGTACTTCCCCACACAAACCAGCCAGGGTACTTCCCCACACAAACCAGCCAGGGTACTTCCCCACACAAACCAGCCAGGGTACTTCCCCACACAAACCAGCCAGGGTACTTCCCCACACAAACCAGCCAGGGTACTTCCCCACACAAACCAGCCAGGGTACTTCCCACACAAACCAGCCAGGGTACTTCCCCACACAAACCAGCCAGGGTACTTCCCACACAAACCAGCCAGGGTACTTCCCCACACAAACCAGCCAGGGTACTTCCCCACACAAACCAGCCAGGGTACTTCCCCACACCAAACTCAAACAAATGTCTTATTTTAGGTTAAATGTTTTATTTTAGGTTAATATAGACATTTTCATTACTCCATCTAAGTTATTTTCTTGAAAATTATATAAGACACACGTTACATATCATATAGCATATAAACATTGATACAATGTTTATATGCTGTTGGGTGGAGAGTAAACATTATGTTTTCTCTGAGGCAGCATTAGACAAAACTGTAAATCTTGCGTCTGGTGCAGTAATCGCCCTTCATTGAGTTTGTTTACAATTCTCGGCATGAATTATTCATTACTTCTCCCTTTGTTTATGATGGCATCTAAAGGTAGTTGTTAGAAACGATTTAACTCGGTGAACATGGTAATAATATGGCTGTGTAGTGTAATAATATGGCTGTGTAGTAAAGCCCCGGGTGGGTGGCTACATACGTGTACCTACGTCTACAGGCTACCTACACTGAATTCCTACAAATAAATGCTACACACCTCTCTCCCTACATTAAGACTACAAATATTTTAAAGTAAGTAATGAATGTACTGTGGCAGTAAAAAACAAAGAAGGGAAGTAACCCCGGAAAAGGACTTGGTACCTGAAGTCTATGGAAGGGAATTCCCCTTCCAAACAATAGTAACTCTTCCATCCTCTACCCTCCTCCCATCTTCCACACATCAACAACTCTTCAATAAAGGTAAGTGTCATGTTATTATTGTTTTATTCTTCATGTCTCATTGTTTTCTGTGTAGATAAATGTACATTTCATGTAAAAAAAATATTTGTTTAATACTTTTGGGTGTCTGAAACGGATTATTTGATTTACATTATTTCTTATGGGGAAAATGGTTTTGAAAATTGTCAATTTTGAATTTCGGCAGACACTCTGGAACGGATTAATGACGATTTTCAAGGGTCCACTGTACCAGTCAAATTTCACCCTTATAGATCAACTGCAGCTAACATAACTAGGTGTGAGTATGGCTAGACTTACCTGAGTATTGTAACTGACCCAATTTTTCCCTAGTTTGTGGTAGGGAAAGTATGACCCCGGTATCGTTCTTGAGTGGACTGAAGGTTTGAATGTCTTGGAGAATGTTGCATTGATGTTTACCACTACGTCGGGAATGTTCGTTGCAATCACTTGCTACCAGTTACACTTCACTATTCAATTCCATCATTTGTTGATAGTTTTGTGGAATTATCTAGAACAGGAAGAACACGGATACAAATAACACTGCGTGATTAGTTCTACCAAGGCCTTCGATAGAGTACCTCACAAGAGACTATTAAGAAAGGTGGCAGCTCATGGTATAGGAGGTAAAGTTCTAGCATGGATAGAGGCATGGCTTACCAATAGAAAGCAGAGAGTTTCCATTAATGGGGTCAAATCTGAATGGGGATTAGTCACTAGTGGCGTTCCACAAGGATCAGTTTTAGGCCCATTGTTGTTCATAATTTACATAAATGACCTTGATGAAGGAATTGCAAGTGACATGAGTAAATTTGCTGATGATACAAAGATAGGCCGTATAATTCATTCTGAGGAGGATACCAGTGAACTCCAGGAGGATTTGGACAAATTAATGTCTTGGTCTGAAAAGTGGCGGATGAAGTTCAATGTGGACAAGTGTATTAATAAGGGGGATATAAATAAGGTCTTGAGGATATCTCTCCAAGAGAGAACCCGCAATAATGGATTCAAATTGGATAAGTTTAGATTTAGAAAGGATATAGGAAAATATTGGTTTGGAAATAGGGTAGTTGATGAGTGGAACAGTCTGCCTAGTGGGGTCATTGAAGCTAGGACCTTGGGTAGTTTCAAATTTAGGTTGGATAAATTCATGAGTGAGAGGGGTTGGATTTGAGTGGGACTCGCACTTGAGTTAATAGAATCTTCAAAGCTTATTTCTTGGGTAGAATTGAAAATTAGGTTGGGCAATTATTCTGTTAGTGGGATGGATTGTGAAGGACCTGCCTAGTATGGGCCAACAGGCCTGCTGCAGTGTTCCTCCTTTCTTATGTTCTTATGTTCTTATGTAATGAAAATATCCCTCAAACTTATAAACTAGGTGAAGTAGAGCTTGATCATACAGAATGTGAAAAAGACTTGGGAGTCATGGTAAGCAGAAATCTAAAGCCAAGACAACAGTGCCTAAGTGTGCGCAATAAGGCTAACAGATTACTAGGATTTATTTCAAGAAGTATAAGCAACAGAAGTCCAAAAGTTATTTTACAGCTCTATACATCACTAGTGAGACCTCATTTGGATTATGCAGCTCAGTTTTGGTCTCCTTACTACAGAATGGATATAGATTCGTTGGAGAACATACAGAGAAGAATGACTAAAATGATTTACAGTATAAGAAATCTCCCGTATGAAGATAGACTTAGAGCGTTGAATCTCCACTCTCTGGAGAGACGTAGAATGAGGGGAGATATCATCGAGGTGTACAAGTGGATGATGGGCATAAACAAAGGAGATATTAATAAAATACTGAGGATATCGAACCAAGTAAGAACCAGAAATAACGGATTTAAATTGGATAAATTTAGATTTAGAAAGAACATAGGCAAGTACTGGTTTTCGAACAGAGATGTAGATGCGTGGAACAATCTTCCGAGTAGGGTGATAGAGGCTAGGACCTTAGGTGGCTTTAAAAAGAGATTGGACAAATATATGAGTGGGAGGGGCTGGGTTTGATTAAGTGTCGTGAGTACGGGAGTAAATTCTTAGGTAGTGGTGGTTTTGATAAGGACCTGCCTTGTATGGGCCAGTAGGCCTTCTGCAGTGTTCCTCCATTCTTATGTTCTTATGAATTTCCTGGCTTATATGAGGGAACTAGTCTAACTTTCCTAGTTTCCTGAGATTGTCAGAATGAACAAGAGTCAAGAATGCACTGGTCACTACTGTCTCTGTCTTTTGTTCAATAAGGAGGCTACATCTTTGTGACACATGTTTCTCGTCCATTCCTTGAAGCAATCACCCTCCTGACAGCGTCCCCACAAAGGATATGCTGAGCTCGGCTTGATTTCTCTTCCTTGCTAAACACTGTAACAGTATTCAATACAAGATGGTAGATTTCTTGTTATCTAGCTATAGACTACAATTCTTAATAGTCCCAAATTGTAGATAAAGTGGGTGCAAGGTTTTCCTTAATTTTCCTGCTAAGGAGAAAGGAGCAATTATTCTAGTTTAATTCTCACTTGTAGTTGCAATGAGCTCTAGCAAGGAGAGCATAGCATGTCTCGTGACGCTGGTACAAACATATATGTTCGATTAATCTGCTTATGAGGAAGTAAGACTCCATTAGTCTCTTCCGGGAGGGCTGAGTCCCTCAGGGGGCTGAGAGATACCCCCTTTACTAGAAAATTTTCTCCACAACAGTAGTCTTGCAGAGTAGAAACCCAGGACTGAATGATCTTGAAGAGGTGGTTTAGTGTTTGCCATTTTATACCCATAAAAGAGCCTCATAACTGCATGCATGCTGATAATTACAGTTTTGGTCCATTAAGTAGAATAACTGCACTCTGAAAGATAGGTGGGGATGTTGCAGTTTAGTGGGACATTTGAATTGTAATGTCTGCACAGTTCTGGCAAGACAGCTACTGAGTGAGTGAGGGTAAATGTTTCCTTTGGGTACTCTGCCTTAGTGTAAAACAAAATTCAGCTGAGTAAAACTTCCATGTTTGGATGTGTGTTGAGGATGCATTAAAAATTACATTCAATCACAAATGTTTTTAATTCATTACAAACTTTAGGTTCAGTTTATATATAACAAGATTGAGGGAAGGAGTATGAAGTTAATGTGTTCATATATTTGGGAGAGGACTTGTCAGCAGATAGGTCTACAGAAGACGAAGTGGACTATAGAAAAGACGAGGGAAAAGGGGTGGGTAGTGCATTGAGGAATCTGTGGAGGCAAAAAGGGGATGTGTACCAGAGTGTAATGGTACTAAGATGTCATATGGGTGTGGAGCATGGGTTTTAAACATTGTAGCTAGGAGGCTGGAGGTAGTGGAAATGTTTTTGAGGGTGGTGTGTGGAATGAATATTATACAGAGGAGTTGGAGCACAGAGGTTAGAACTCCTGAAATTGTAATAACACGATTACAAACAAACCAGAGAACAGGTGTTGTTTGAACCCCTGGTGAGTGAGTGGTAAAACTCCACCCCAGTGTGTAAGCCACTGGCTTGGAGTTTTACCACTCACTAGCATGGGTTCAAATCTCACCCGTTTCACGGTATGTTTATGGAGTTTAGAAGGTAGTGTGAGATTGCCAAAAGCATAATCAAAGTACTGAAAAGGGATTACTGAGGTGGTTTGGGCATATAGAGAGGATAAAGTTCAATAGGATTACTAGGAAGATATATAAGTAGGATGGAGGGAGAGGTAGGAGTCATCCCAGGGAAGATTGGAGAGAGAGGGGGGATAAAGGAGCATTTTAGCACTAGGTGCTTGAACATCAGACAGGCTTGTGTGAGCACATTAGATTGGATTGAGTGGAGACAAGTAATTTTCATGATATAAGGTGCTGTTGAAGTGTGAACAGGGTAACATTTATGAAGGAATTCAGGGAAGCTGGTTAGCTGGACTTCATTCATGGAAATGGAAGGTATTGTACAGTGGATCCCCGGTGTTTGTAGTCATCGGAGTTCATAATATTCAGTGTTCGTAACGTTTTTTCGTAAAATTATTGGTTCGGTGATCGTAATTCGTCCCAGACACGTACGCCTGGCCCGAGCGGCCCAACATAACATTCAGAGTCAGTGTGCCATTGTTTACCAGCGAGTGACGGTCACCCCACGTGTTCATACAATACATTTTGTCATTATTCCATTCTTTTTAGTGCTTGCAACTGCTAAATAAGCCACCACGAGCCCAAAGAAAGCTCCTAGTGCCAGCCCTTTGGTAAAGGGCTGAGAGGGGAGAATGTGAGTTCTTAAGTGATTCAGTGATTCTACGATATGTTATGATACTAAAGCAGCAGGAGTTGATAAAGGCTATAGTGCCAGCCAGCGATAAAGTGTAGCATTAACAGTGTAGCAAGTAAGTTAAGTGATTAAGCGATAGAAAAATGACGATATGAAACTTGATTCCTCCAATGTTGTTGGAGTTATATAGGGCGACTGACAATACCGTCTTGTCTGGTGACCATCACTATGTAAGGCTTATCTTTCAGTGGCCCTTATACACTCAACAACAAACAGCACAACACCAGTCCTCACATTCGTAATGATATTTTATTCATTTTAGAGTATATACGTATGTCATGTTTCTATGTTATTAATATTGTTTATTATGTCATATTAGATGAATTGTGATAGATAAATAAGCCGTAGAGTTTATATTAGTATCATATTGAAGGACTATCTTGTCCTGTCCCCAAACACACACCCCTGTCGCCTGCACAATTCCAAACATACGCCAGAAACATAACTCTCTGGAACACTTTTTTGAGCAACAGGGGTCCAGTGACTCAAGCTGGTCCTAGTGGCATTAAAAAACAAAGAAGGGAAGTAACCCAGGAAAAGGACTTGGTACCTGAAGTCTTTATGGATGGGGATTTCCCTTCCAAACAATAGCAACTTTTCCATCCTCTCCCCTCCTCCCATCTTCCACACATCAACAACTCTTCAATAAAGGTAAGTGTCATGTTATTATTGTTTTATTCTTCATGTCTCATTGTTTTCTGTGTAATTTAATGTATATTTAATGTACAAAAATATTTTATTTTTACTTTTGGGTGTCTGAAATGGATTAATTGAATTTCCATTATTTTTTAGGGGAAAATAGATTCGGAGTTCATAATATTCGGTGTTAGTAACTCCCTCTGGAACGGATTAATTATGAAAACCGGTGGTCCACTGTACATACTTTGCTTGTACTCTGATGGAGGGGTGAGTGTTATAGTTCAGAGGCCATTTCATTTGTGAAACACATGAGCACACTTCTAGCAACACAGAGATTGAATGACTGACTGACTTTTTCTTTTTTCTTTTTTAATCCCCATACCCAAGTGTTTAAGAAAAAAAAAAGCAGATGTTATGAAATATTCACTAATTTCAATTGAAATGACTTCACAATAATCATTGGTAATATTACATCCGTTCAGCTTATAATACAGTGGACCCTCGAGTTTTGTAAGCCTCGCGCTTCGTGAATTTCGCCTTTCGCAATGTTTTTTCATCAAAATATAGCCTTGTGGTTCGTCATTTGCCTAGCGATTCATCAGTCGTACGGAACGTGTCTGAGAGCGGCCTGCACCGTCTGCATTGTTTCTAGTTGAGCTCATACAAAACATTTCTTAACAATCCATTGTTTTTGGCCCTTGATTATTGTGTGTAACTGCTAAATAAGCCACCATGGGCCCAAAGAAAGCTTCTAGTGCCAGCCCTATGGTAAAGGTGAGAAACACGATAGAATTCAAGAAAGAACTTGTAGCAAAGTACCAAAGTGGAGGAAGAGAGAGGGGAGAATGTGCCTTCTTCAGTGATTCTACGATATGTACGATACTAAAGCAGCAGGAGTTGATAAAGGCTATAGCACCAGCCAGCGATAAAGTGTAGCATTAACAGTGTAACAAATAAGTTAAGCGATTAAGCGATAGAAAAATGACGACACGAAACTTAACTCCTCCATTGTTGTTTGAGGTATATAGGGCCACTGATAACAATGCCGCCCTATGCCAGCTCCTCCAAGGTAAGTGTAAATATTTCTTATTTATATATTACATAGTGTTTCAGTGTGAATAGTGGTGTTTCAGTGTGACTAGCACCACTATACAGCTTATGCCGTCAGTGGCCCTTATAAACCCAACAACACACCATCACTCGTGACATACGTAATGACATATTTTCTTCATTCTAGAGTATATACAGTGGACCCCCGGCTAACGATCACCCCGGAAATCGTACAATTATGTAAGTATAATATTGTAAGTGCTTGTGGAAGTGTATTTTTGGGGGTCTGAAATAGACTAACCTACGTGACATTATTTCTTAAGGAAGTAAATTCGTTCGGTAATGGCACTTGAGCAGGCGATAAAGTGAATTTTGATCATTAGCCGGGGGTCCACTGTATCATGTATCTATGTTATTAACCCTTAAACGGTCCAAACGTAAATATACGTTTTTACCGCTACTGCCCCGAATATTTTGAAAAAAAAAAAAATTATTTTTTTATATAGAAATGAAGAGCACATTTTTTTAAGTGTATTAGAATTAAAAAAAAAATCTAGGGTCAGTAGTTACCGAGATATGAGGTGGAGAAGTTGGCTCTGGATGCTCACCTGACAGCAACAGGAGTCCTGCCGCTTGCAGAATCGTTGCCTATATACCTTTTTTTCTCATTTTTTTTATTATTTTATATAATTTTTATGTTCTGATAATTACAATTTGTAGTAGTTCTTGTGATTTCATAGCCAATCTGTGTTCTGACAGTAATATTAGGTACTGAAATTATACTCAAATGATAATAATAATGATAGTGCATAATAATAATAATAATGATAGTGCATAATAATAATAATAATAATAATAATAATAATAATAATGCATAATAATAATAATAATAAATAATAAAAATAAATAATAATAATAATATGTAATAATCATTACAATAAATTTCAACCCTGAGCATTATGTAAGATATGTGTCACTGCCTTATCTCATCTGATCTCCACTAATCAGGACTGGTGACATTTGGTGTGGGTGAGGCTAGTCTTATCTCTTCCAATCAGACCAGTAATTACAGTGATGACATTTGATGCTTACTCTGCTTCCCTTTATTTGTTACTCAAATTTGTCTGTCTGTATCTGTCTGTCTTTCTGTCTGACAGTATGTGTGTCTTTCTGTCTGTCTGTGTGTCGTCTCCTTTCTGTCTGCTTGTCTCAGAGAGTAGCTCATGAACCAAATGGTATTACGCAAATCCCAAGCACAGTATAACACTTTGCCTGGATTTTTTTAGTTATCCTAGGTAATTTACACTAGGTGTAATTGTATTTACGTATGTATTCCTGTGAGACAGAGACAGATAGACAAAGAGACAGATAAATACAGACAGACAGATGGATACAAAGACAGCCAATCAGGTACCCAGCTGGCAAGCCAGCTGCTGGCAGCCAGTTGGCCAGGTGGCCAGCCAGCCAGCCAGCTGGCCTGCCAGCCTGCCGACATCACTTTCCACTTAAAAAAGGAGTGTTAATATGACATCACATCAGTGAATCCTTGGTGTTTGCCGCAGTGTTTGCTCTATCTGGCTCTCAGTTTAACTGGTGCTCCCAAAAGGTACTAAGTGGTCCCAGATTTTTTTAATATGGCGCACACCGAGTGTTAGGACCCTTTCTATGCTGACCAGGCATCTCAGGCCAATCATGCCAAATTTGGAGGAATGAAAAATAAAACGTAAATATACGTTTGGGGCAGTAGCGGTAAGAACGTATATTTACGTTTGGACCGTTTAAGGGTTAATATTGTTTATTATGTCATATTAGATGAATTGTGATAGATAAATAAGCCATAGAGTTGATATTAGCTCGTCATATTTAAGTATTTTGTAATGTCTCCAAACACACTCCCTCTCCCAACAAGAGTCTTCAATAAAGGTATGTAATAGTGATTTAAATGTTCATTTATCCATTTCATTAGTGCTTTATATTTATTTCTCATTGTTTTCTGTATGTAAATCTATATTTAATCTCTAAAAAATGTATTTTTTGTTGATACTTTTGGGTGTCTGAATCTGATTACAGTGGACCCCCGAGTATCGTAAAAACTTCATTCCAGAATCCTCCTCAAGTGCCATTACCGAACAAATTTACTCCCTTAAGAAATAATGTCACTTAGGTTAGTCTATTTCAGACCCCCAAAAATATACTTCCACAAGCACTTACAATATTATACTTACATAATTGTACGATTTCCGGGGTGTACGTAACTCGGGGGTCCACTGTAATTGGATTTACATTATTTCTTATGGGGAAAATGGTTTCACCATTCATGAATTTCGCTTTTCAGCAGACTCTGGAACGGATTAATTGTGAAATTCGAGGGTCCACTGTATTGTAAATTTTGTGGGTAGACACTATTTTTTGAAAAAATATTTGCCTCCTATGTTTTGGAGACGTGTGTACAGTGGACCCCCGAGTAACGAACAAAATTCATTCCAGAAGCCTGCTCAAGTGCCATTACCAAACGAATTTACTCCCTTAAGAAATAATGTCAAGTAGGTTAGTCCATTTCAGAACCCCAAAAATACACTTACAAAAGCACTTACAATATTATACTTACATAATTGTACGATTTCTGGGGAGTTCGTAACTCGGGGGTCCACTGTATTTGGGTTTGAAGTTGGCTGAGAATGCAGACAGTTGCACTGCTAATAACTTTCCACACTGAAACTGTTTTAACATTTTGTTTCCATTAATTTTTTCCTCAAATGAACAGTTGTTAATTATTAATGTTGAAAGATGTTCTTTCTTTAATATGCAATTTTTCAGAGGCACATTTAATTTATTATTTCAGATATAGGATTCCACATGACTTTATGGACACTGGTTGTTATGGGTGCTGTGCTGAACTATTCACTGTTCCTGTGTACGGCACTAAACTCTGCACTCACAACATCACTGGTGTCGGTAGCCAAGTCTGCCATCCAGACACTCATAGGCTTCTTTGTTTTTGGAGGAGTTAAATATCATCCACTGATCATCACAGGTCAGTAACATCACCACCACAGGTCAGTAACATCACCACCACAGGTCAGTAACATCACCACCACGGGTCAGTAACATCACCACCACGGGTCAGTAACATCACCACCACGGGTCAGTAACATCACCACCACGGGTCAGTAACATCACCACCACGGGTCAGTAACATCACCACCACGGGTCAGTAACATCACCACCACGGGTCAGTAACATCACCACCACGGGTCAGTAACATCACCACCACGGGTCAGTAACATCACCACCACGGGTCAGTAACATCATCATCACAGGTCCATAACATCATCATCACAGGTCCATAACATCATCATCACAGGTCCAGAACATCATCATCACAGGTCCAAAACATCATCATCACAGGTCCAGAACATCATCATCACAGGTCCAGAACATCATCATCACAGGTCCAGAACATCATCATCACAGGTCCAGAACATCATCATCATCACAGGTCCAGAACATCATCATCATCACAGGTCCAGAACATCATCATCATCACAGGTCCAGAACATCATCATCATCACAGGTCCAGAACATCATCATCATCACAGGTCCAGAACATCATCATCACAGGTCCAGAACATCATCATCATCACAGGTCCAGAACATCATCATCATCACAGGTCCAGAACATCATCATCATCACAGGTCCAGAACATCATCATCACAGGTCCAGAACATCATCATCATTATCATCACAGGTCCATATCATCATCATCATCATCACAGGTCCATAACATCATCATCACAGGTCCATAACATCATCATCATCACAGGTCCATAACATCATCATCATTGCAGGTCCATAACATCATCATCATTGCAGGTCCATAACATCATCATCATTGCAGGTCCATAACATCATCATCATCGCAGGTGTATAACATCATCATCATCGCAGGTCCATAACATCATCAGCATTGCAGGTCCATAACATCATCATCATCGCAGGTCCATAACATCATCATCATCGCAGGTCCATAACATCATCATCATCGCAGGTCCATAACATCATCATCGCAGGTCCATAACATCATCATCATCGCAGGTCCATAACATCATCATCACAGGTCCATAACATCATCATCATCACAGGTCCATAACATCATCATCATCACAGGTCCATAACATCATTATCATCACAGGTCCATAACATCATTATCACTGATGAACACACATCACTACATATTTATTACAAGTCTACCTAGTCTACCTACCTGAAGGGTGTTCCAGGGTCAACGCCCCTGTGGCCCGGTGTTATGGTTCGGAACTTAGTCTATGGCCAGGTTAGTGCACTCCGTAACAAAATCACTTTCAAGAATAAGAAAGAACTTCAATTCTTTACAAGATAAGGTAAAAATAAGAGTTTACAAAGATTTTTCCAGTTTTTTATTAAAAGCTTAAATACTTCTTAGATATTTGAAAATTTCAAGTAAATATCACTTAGATCTTTTCAATCTCATAAAAATACTAAGTTATATGTATATACACTAATACGGATCTTATCAACCGTAAATTAACACCTTAAATAATCAATGTCTATATGGACACTACACTTAAGAATAAACAGAGGAACTAAATCATTTCCTCGATCGTGCCACATGCCTTGAAAGAGTATATACATCCAGAAGGAACACCTTCTCAGAGTAACACTTGTTTGAGGTCACTATCCCTCAAAATTCCACAGTCGATACAGTTGGTCATATCGTACACTGAGAATATATCTTGATCTAACTGTCTCCTGAATTCAACACAGAATTCCCATACCAAGACGGTTCAGGAGTGTCTTAGTCAAAACTTTCTAAGACAACAAGAGAGAATAGTACTGGAGTACTAGTGGGACTGCCAAGACACTGCTCACCAAGTCAGCAGTGAGTGTGAACTGAACTTACATTGTAAACCCCATCTTGACATCAACTCATCAAAGGGGAGAGGGTAGAGCGGTCTGAACTACCCACCAAGAACATACTTTGTTATCAACCTTAGCAAGGTGTTACATACCTACCTAACACATTACTACATCTTTCTTCTTCTTTCAACACGTCAGCCCAAAAGGAAAAACGAAAGTTTCTCCTTTTACATTTAGTAATATATACAGGAGAAGGTGTTACTAGCCCCTTGCTCCCGGCATTTTAGTCGCCTCTTATGACACGCATGGCTTATGGAGGAAGAATTCTGTTCCACTTCCCCATGGAAATAAGATGAAATAAGAACAAGAACTAGTAAGAAAATAGAAGAAAACCCAGAGGGGTGTGTATATATATGCTTGTACATGAATGTGTAGTGTGACCTAAGTGTAAGTAGAAGTAACAAGACATACCTGAAATCTTGCATGTTTATGAGACAAAAAACACACACCAGCAACCCTACCATCATGTAAAACAATTACAGGCTTTCGTTTTACTCACTTGGCAGGACGGTAGTATCTCCCTGGGTGGTTGCTGTCTACCAACCTACTACCTAAGACATTACTACATATATATATATATATATTTTTTTTTTTTTTTTCAACAAGTCGGCCGTCTCCCACCGAGGCAGGGTGACCCAAAAAGAAAGAAAATCACCAAAAAGAAAATACTTTCATCATCATTCAACACTTTCACCACACTCAAACATAATCACTGTCTTTGCAGAGGCGCTCAGATACGACAGCTGAGAATAGTCCCTCCCAGCTGTCACTATCCCAGACCCCTCCTTTAAAGTGCAGGCATTGTACTTCCCATTTCCAGGACTCAAGTCCAACTGAATCAATTAACTGGTTTCCCTGAATCCCTTCACAAAATGTTACCATGCTCACACTCCAACAGATCGTCATGTCCAAAAAACCATTCGTCTCCATTCATTCCTATCTAACACGTTCACACATGCTTGCTGGAAGTCCAAGCCCCTCGCCGACAAAACCTCCTTTACCCCCTCCCTCCAACCTTTTCTAGGACGACCCCTACCCCGCCCTCCTTCCCCTACAGATTTATACGCTCTCCAAGTCATTCTACTTTGATCCATTCTCTCTAATTGACCAAACCACCTCAACAACCCCTCTTCAGCCCTCTGAAAAATACTTTTAGTAACTCCACACCTTCTTCTAATGTCCACATTCCGAATTTTCTGCATAATATTTACACCACACATTGTCCTTAGACAGGACATCTCCACTGCCTCCAGCCTCCTCCTCGCTGCAGCATTTGCAACCCATGCTTCACACCCATATAAGAGTGTTGGTACCACTATACTTTCGTACATTCCCTTCTTTGCCTCCATGGATAACGTTTTTTGTCTCCACAGATACCTCAACGCACCACTCGCCTTTTTTCCTTCATCAATTCTATGGTTAACCTCATCCTTCATAAACCCATCCGCTGACACGTCAACTCCCAAATATCTGAAAACATTTACTTTTTCCATAATCCCTCTCTCCAATGTGATATCCAATTTTTCTTTATTTAAATCATTTGATACCCTCATCACCTTACTCTTATCTATGTTCACTTTCAACTTTCTACCTTTACACAGTGGACCCTCGGTTAGCGGCTGCAATCCATTCCAGGAGCTAGGCCTTTAACCGAAATGGCCTTTAACCGAATTAATATTCCCCATAAGAATTAATGTAAATACAATTAATCCGTTCCAGACAAAAATATTCACACAAAAAAATTTCTTTAACAATTAAATTAGTATTTTTTTTTTTTATTAACACATCGGCCGATTCCCACCAAGGCAGGGTGGCCCGAAAAAGAAAAACTTTCATCATCATTCACTCTATCACTGTCTTGCCAGAAGGGTGCTTTACACTACAGTTATAAAACTGCAACATTTACACCCCTCCTTCAGAGTGCCGGCACTGTACTTCCCATCTCCAGAACTCAAGTCCGGCCTGCCGGTTTCCCTGAATCCCTTCATAAATGTTACTTTGCTCACACTCCAACAGCACGTCAAGTATTAAAACCATATGCCTCCATTCACTCCTATCAAATACGCTCACACATGCTTGCTGGAAATCCAAGCCCTCGCACACAAAACTTCCTTTACCCCTCCCTCCAACCTTTCCTAGGCCGACCCCTACCCCGCCTTCCCTCCACTACAGATCCATACACTCTCGAAGTCACTCTGTCTCGTTCCATTCTCTCTACATGTCCAAACCACCTCAACAACCCCTCCTCAGCTCTCTGGACAATCGTTTTGGTAATCCCGCACCTCCTCCTAATTTCCAAACTCCGAATTCTCTGCATTATATTCACACCACACATTGACCTCAGACATGACATCTCCACTGCCTCCAGCCTTCTCCTCGTTGCAACATTCATCACCCATGCTTCACACCCATATAAGAGCGTTGGTATAACTATACTTTCATACATTCCCTCTTTACTTCCATGGACAAGGTTCTTTGTCTCCACAGACTCCAAGTGCTCCACTCACCCTTTTCCCCTCATCAATTCTATGATTCACCTCATCCTTCATAGACCCATCCGCCGACATGTCCACTCCCAAATATCTGAATACATTCACCTCCTCCATACTCTCTCCCTCCAATCTGATATCCAATCTTTCGTCACCTATTCTTTTGTTATCCTCATCACCTTACTCTTTCCTATATTCACTTTCAATTTTCTTCTTTTACACACCCTACCAAATTCATCCACCAACCTCTGCAGCTTCTCTTCAGAATCTCCCAAAAGCACAGTGTCATCAGCAAAAAGCAACTGTGACAACTCCCACTTTGTATTTGCTTCTTTATCTTTTAGCCCAACACCTCTTGCCAAGACCCTCGCATTCACTTCTCTTACAACCCCATCTATAAATATATTGAACAACCACGGTGACATCACACATCCTTGTCTAAGGCCCACTTTACTGGGAAATAGTCCCTTCCCTCCTACACACTCTAACCTGAGCCTCACTATCCTCATAAAAACTCTTCACTGCCTTCAGTAACCTTCCTCCTATTCCATACACCTGCAACATCTGCCACATTGCCCCCCTATCCACCCTATCATACGCCTTTTCCAAATCCATAAATGCCACAAAAACATCTTTACCCTTATCCAAATACTGTTCACCTATATGTTTCACTGTAAACACTTGGTCTACACACCCCTACCTTTCCTAAAGCCCCCTTGTTCATCTGCTATCCTGCTTTCTGTTTTACTCTTAATTCTTTCAATAATAACTCTACCATACACTTTACCAGGTACACTCAACAGACTTATTCCCCTATAATTTTTGCACTCTCTTTTGTCCCCTTTGCCTTTATACAAAGGAACAATACACGCTCTCTGCCAATCCCTAGGTACCTTACCCTCTTCCATACATTTATTAAATAATAGCACCAACCACTCCAAAATTATATCCCCACCTGCTTTTAACATTTCTATCTTTATCCCATCAATCCCAGCTGCCTTACCCCTTTCATTCTACCCACTGCCTCACGAACTTCCCTACACCCACAACTGGCTCTTCCACACTCCTACAAGATGTTATTCCTCCTTGCCCTACACACGAAATCACAGCTTCCCCGTCTTCATCAACATTTAACAAATCCTCAAAATATTCTCTCCATCTTCCCGATACCTCTAACTCTCCATTTAATAACTCTCCTCTCCTATTTTTAACTGTCAAATCCATTTGTTCTCTAGGCTTCCTCAACTTATTAATCTCATTCCAAAACTTTTTCTTATTTTCAACAAAATTTGCTGATAACATCTCACCCACTCTCTCATCTGCTCTCTTTTACATTGCTTCACCACTCTTTTAACCTCTCTTTTTCTCTCCATATACTCTTCCCTCCTTGCATCACTTCTACTTTGTAAAAACCTCTCATATGCTAACTTTTCTCCCTTACTACTCTCTTTACATCATCATTCCACCAATCGCTCCTCTTCCCTCCGCACCCACTCGCCTGTAACCACAAACTTCTGCTGAACACTCTAACACTACATTTTTAAATCTACCCCATACATTTTCGACCCCATTGCCTACACTCTCACTAGCCCATCTATCCTCCAATAGTTGTTTATATCTTACCCTAACTGCCTCCTCTTTTAGTTTATAAACCTTCACCTCTCTTTTACTTACTGATTCTATTTTCCTTGTATCCCATCTACCTTTTACTCCCACTGTAGCTATAACTAAAAAGTGATCTGATATATCTGTAGCCCTCTATAAACATGTACATCCTGAAGTCTACTCAACAGTCTTTTATCTATCAATACATAGTCCAACAAACTACTGTCATTACGCCCTACATCATATCTTGTATACTTATTTATCCTCTTTTTCTTAAAATATGTATTACCTATAACTAAACCCCTTTCTATACAAAGTTCAATCAAAGGGCTCCCATTATCATTTACACCTGGCACCCCAAACTTACCTACTACACCCTCTCTGCATGTTTCTCCCACTTTAGCATTTAGGTCCCCTACCACAATTACTCTCTCATTTGGTTCAAAAGTTCCTATACATTCGCTTAACATCTCCCAAAATCTCTCTCTCTCCTCTACACTCCTCTCTTCTCCAGGTGCATACACGCTTATTATGACCCACTTTTCGCATCCGACCCTTATTTTAATCCACATAATCCTTGAATTTACACATTTATATTCCCTCTTTTCCTTCCATAACTGATCCTTCAACATTATTGCTACCCCTTCCTTAGCTCTAACTCTCTCAGATACTCCTGACTTAATCCCATTTATTTCTCCCCACTGAAACTCGCCTACCCCCTTCAGCTTTGTTTCGCTTAGGGCCAGGACATCCAACTTCTTTTCATTCATAACATCGGCAATCATCTCTTTCTTATCATCCGCACTACATCCACGCACATTCAGACAACCCAATTTTATAAAGTTTTTCTTCTTCTCGTTTTTAGTAGATTTGTACAGGAGAAGGGGTTACTAGCCCATTGCTCCCGGCATCTTAGTCGCCTCATACGACACGCATGGCTTACGGAGGAAAGATTCTTTTCCACTTCCCCATGGACAATAGAGAAAATAAAAGGAACAAGAGCTATTAAGAAAAAGAAGAAAAACCTAGATGTGTGTATGTATATACAGTGGTACCCCGGTTTACGATATTTTTTCATTCCAGAATGCTGTTCAAGTGCCATTACGAAACGAATTTATCTCCTTAAGAAATGTTGTAAAATAGACTAGTCCTTTTAGACCCCCAAAATTACACTTACAAAAGCATTTAAAAAAATAAACTTACATAAAAGGGTGAGTTTGGGGACCATCGTAAACCGGGGTACCACTGTATATGCATGTGTATGCCAGTGTAGTGTGACCTAAAGTGTAAGTAGAAGTAGCTAGATATACCTGTTATCCAGCGTGTTTATGAGACAGAAAAAAGACACCAGCAATCCTACCATCATGTAAAACAGTTTCAGGTTTCTGTTTCACAGTCACCTGGCAGGACGGTAGTACCTCCCTGGGTGGTTGCTGTCTACCAACCTACTACATACCTTTATTGAAGACTAATGCTGGCTTCTGGAAGATAGGGAGGAGGAAATAGAGAGGAGTTAGTTTTTGGAAGGGAAATCCCCCTCCAAAAGGACTTCAGGTAACAAGTCCCTCTCTGGGGTTACTTCCCTTCTTTTTCTTTTAATGCCACTAGGACCAACTTGAGTCACTAGAACCTTGTCTAGAAAAATAAGTGTCCAGAGGGCTCTGTTTCTGGCGCCTCTTTAACATTTCCCTGAAGTGGGACAAGGTTTTGTCACTAAACATGTTGCAGATATGGCTTGTTTCAGCTTGGTCAGGATGGTATTTTTCAACAAAACTTTGTAACCTATTCCACATTCCACACATTTCCTTAATCACTGAAGAAGGCACCTTCTCTCTCTCTCCCTCCTCCTGTGAAGCAAGTTCCTGAGCTGTGGTCTGTTGCTGTTCCAGATGAAGCTCTTGCAGCTCTTTAGTTGTTAGCTCTACCCTGTGGTCCTCCACCAACTCTTCCACATCCTCACCACTCACCTCCAACCCCAGGCTGTTCCTCAATGTCACAATATCTTCCACAACAGGCACAAGGTCGTCAGCTGCAAATCCTTCAAAATCCCTCTGTTGGACACAATCTGGCCACAGTGGTCTCCAACCAGAGTTCAAAAGTCCTGGTAGTCACTCCCTCCCAAGCCTTACCTATAAGGCCTATGCAGTTGTAGATATTGAAGTGAATCTTCCAGAACACTCTAAGGGTCAATTCAGTGTCTGAGGTCATTTCAAAGCACTTCTGAAACACTGCTTTGGTGTACAGTTTCTTGAAGTTAGAAATGACCTGCTGGTCCATGGGCTGGAGAAGAGGAGTGGTGTTAGGAGGCAAGAACTTCACTTTTATAAATTTGAAGTCCCTAGACATTTGGTCTTCCAAGTCTGGAGGATGTGCAGGAGCATTGTCCAGTACCAGGAGGCACTTGAGTCCCAAATTGTTATCCTGAAGGTATTTTTTCACACTTGGGCCAAACACATCAACTTAATCTTTGAAAATTGACCTTGTGACCCATGCATTTTGACTTGATTTCCACATCACACACAATCTTTTCTTGTAAACATTGTGTTTCTTGAACACTGGGATTTTCAGAGTGATACACGAGTAAAGGCTTCACTTTGAAATCCCCACTTGCATTGCTACACAACATGAGAGTTAGCCTGTCTTTCATAGGCTTGTGTCCACGCAGTGTCTTTTCCTCCTGCGTGATGTAGGTTCTGTTGGGCATTTTCTTCCAAAACAGGCCTGTTTCGTCACAGTTAAACACTTGTTGGGGTTTCAGATTTTCACTCTTTATGTAGTCCTGAAATTCCTGCACAAACTTTTCAGCAGAATGTTTGTCTGAACTTGCAGCCTCACCATGCCTTACAACACTATGTATGCCACTACGCCTCTTAAATCTCTCAAACCAGCCTTTGCTGGCCCTAAATTCACTACCAGCAGCACTTGTTCCAGGAGTTTTCTTCACAAGATCTTCATGCAAATGCCTTGCCTTCTCACAAATTGCAGACTCCACTACACTGTCTCCCACTATTTGTTTTTCTTTAATCCACAATAATAATAACTTTTCCATTTGTTCCATTATTGGTGACCTTTGTTTCGTAAGCACATTTACTCCTTTGGCAATATCAGCCTCGTTGATCTGTTCTTTCTTTGACAGGATGGTTGTAATTGTTGATTTGTTTTTCCCAACCATCCTGGCAAGTTCCAGCACCTGCATACCACTCTCATATTTCTCAATCACTTCTCTCTTAAATTCCATGGTATTTCTCACTCTCTTTGCCACAGGAACTTTACTATTAACTTTCTTGGGAGCCATGGTTACTTATTTCACAGTTGCACTGGCAAAAAACAATGGAAAACAAGCGAAATGTTTGTATGAATGAGCAGAAGCTTCCTTACGTACCGAGAGACTTAAACAAACTGAAGCGCAAGCGTCCCCAGCCGGCGGGTTGACGTGTCCAATACGGCCGCTAACCGGAATAACGGCCGCTAACTGGGAGCCGTAAAACCGGCCCCTAACAGGAACGGCCGCTAACCGAGGGTCCACTGAACATGCATCATACCCGGGTACAGTGGACCCCCGAGTTTGTCAAAATTCATTCCAGAAGGCTGTTCAAGTGCCATTACCGAATGAATTTGTTCCCTTGAGGAAAAATGTAAATTAGATTAGTCCCTTCAGACCCCCAAAAATACACATACAAAAGCACTTACAACATTAAACTTACATAATTGTTCGATTTCCGAGGTGACCGAAACTCGGGGGTCCACTGTATAATAATAATTACATATTCATAAACCAAATAATATATGTAAACTAGAGGAAGCTTTAATTTAGCTAATATTAAAGAAACCCCGAGTATAATATTAAGTGGACAATGCCATATAAATTCTATATAAATCAATCTCTTATGACCTTGGGAAGGAAAGAAGAGATGAGAGGAAGGAAGGAAAGAAGAAGAAGAAGAAGTAAGGAAGGAAGGAAGATATGAGACTAAGGAAGGAACAAAAGTAAGAAAGGAAGGAATGAAGGAAGGAAGACAGGAAGGAAGAGATGAGAGGAAGGAAGGAAATAAATAAGTAAGGAAGGAAGAAAGGAAGCTAGGAAGGTAGGTAGGAAGGAAAGGAAGGAGGTTGTGGGGAAGAAGACATGGGTCCCCTTTTGTGGGTTCACAGGCAGTGAGGGTGGTGAGTAATGGTATAATATGTCATTTTGGAGAGCATATAAATCTGTAGGGGAAGGAAGGCGGGGTAGGGGTCATCCTAGAAAAGGTTGGAGGGAGGGGGTAAAGGAGGTTTTGTGGGCGAGGGGCTTGGACTTCCAGCAAGCATGTGTGAGCGTGTTAGATAGGAGTGAATGGAGACAAATGGGTTTTGGGACCTGACGAGCTGTTGGAGTGTGAGCAGGGTAACATTTTGTGAAGGGATTCAGGGAAACCAGTTAATTGATTTAGTTGGACTTGAGTCCTGGAAATGGGAAGTACAATGCTTGCACTTTAAAGGAGGGGTCTGGGATAGTGACAGCTGGGAGGGACTATTCTCAGCTGTCGTATCTGAGCGCCTCTGCAAAGACAGTGATTATGTATGAGTATGGTGAAAGTGTTGAATGATGATGAAAGTATTTCCTTTTTGGGGATTATCTTTTTTTTTTTGGGTCACCCTGCCTTGGTGGGAGACGGCCGACTTGTTGAAAAAAAAAATATATATATTATAGAACAATAGTAATAATTTTTTTTTTTATTGTTGGTTTGTGTAAACAAGTTTTGTAAACAATATAATGATACTAATGTTTGTGCGATTGTGTTGCATACAACGAGTGTATATATATATATATACAGTGGACCCCCGGTTAACGAAAAAAATTCATTCCAGAAGCCTGCTCAAGTGCCATTACCAAACGAATTTACTTCCTTAAGAAATAATGTCACGTACGTTCGTCTATTTCAGACCCCCAAAAATACACTTCCACAAGCACTTACAATATTATACTTACATAATTATACGATTTCCGGGGTGTTCGTTAACCGGGGGTCCACTGTACATTGCAAATTACTTTGGTCTCACAGGCCACATAAGTTACGTAAAAAAATAAAATACAGTGGTCCCTCGCTTTTCGTGCATCTCCAAACTCGAACATTTATGTAAGTGTATTTTCGTAAGTGCTGTTGCAAGTGTATTTTTGGGGGTCTGAAATAGACTAACCTACGTGACATTATTTCTTAAGGAAGTAAATTCGTTCGGTTATGGCACTTGAGCAGCATTCTGGAACGAATTTTCGGCGAAAACCGAGGGACCACTGTAGTGAAAAAACAAGAAACCTATGAAAGGAAGTAAACCAAAGTTTACCGGGTGAGCGGCATTCGCAGCTGTTGCCATACGCGGCTCATTTTCTGCCAACTTTACGCCTCTATATCTCGGTAAGTACTGATCGCAAAAAATTTTTTTTGGGGGGGATTAAAACAATCAGAAAAATAATCTTAACATTTTGATAAGAAAAAAATAATTTTTTTCGAATATTTTGTGACAGAATGACAGTTTCAGAATAGGGCTTGTGACAGTCAAAGGTTTAAACAGTTTTACCTGATGCCAATGAGGGGGAAGGGAGTCTTGATCTAAGGAATCACACCTGGCTTCCCTTTCCTTGGCTAGAACTTGATTGCCTCCCATTTCTCTGGTGCTGTATGACTTGTGCAGATTTAGTGTTTTTCCCATGATTGTAATGCTGTAATAGTTTTTCTGTTTTCTATTGTGCTCTATATCCATTTTTTTATTCTTTTTTTACCTTCTGGAGTTATTCTTGTAAAATATGTTTCCATAAGTAGTGTACAAGGTAGTAAAGGCTGTGCTAATCACATCATAGCAAATCCAGCATGCACAAGCCATCAAAAAAATTATTTAAGTATTGCTGAGTTTCTTGGGATAAATACTTGTGATCTACCTATGACCAATTTGCAAAGTTTTTATTACCCTTGCAACTTGGCCTGTTGCCAGGCTTCCCTGTTTGCCTAGTCTACCATTGGCTAAACCTTGCAAAATTTCCTTATGGAGTAATGCATCAGATATTTGTAATTAAATGTATACTAAGGCAATGCATTTTACAAAATGAATACATAAGGGAAAAAAGGTGGGTGGGTTGTTGTTGGCATCAATGGAAAGCTTTAAGTTTATCTGTTGAGGCATAATTATTATGTATGATAATCAACACTTGTATGGGTGTGAGCCATGAGTTTTGAGTGTTGCAGCAAGAAGAAAGCTAGAGGCAGTGGAGATGTTATGTTTGAGAGCAATGTGTGGTGTAAATACTGTTCAGAGAATTTGGACCATAGAAATTAAAAAGCATTGTTGGGTCATGAAGGGTATAATTCAGAGGATGGAAGAGGGGTTGCTGAGGTGGGGTCATTTAGAGTAAAATTATTATTATATTAATGGGGGTAGCAACTAAACCCATATGGGTCATACAGCACCTCAATTCAGCACAGGTCCAGTTGCTTAAATGAAGTCTCTCACCAACATCAAGGAACCTCCTTTGAGGGGATGTAGAGTGAGAATGGAAAGTATGGAGGGGGTAAAGGAGGGTTTTAATTTTAGGGGTATGAACATCCAGGCTTGTATGAGTGTATTAGATAGAAGTGAATATAGACAAGTGGTTTTTAGTGGATATGTTGGAATGTGAGTGGTAACATTCATAAAAGGAGTCAGAAAAATTGGTTAGCTGGACACAAGTCCTCGAGGTGGAAAGTACAGTTCCTGCCTCTGAAGAAGGGTGGGTGGGATGTTGCAGTATGGAAGGTTATCTGAACTGTGATATCAGCACATGTCTGGCAAGGCAATGATTGAGTGAATGATGATGAATTTTTTCCTTCATCGGGTCATCCTACCTTGGCAGGAGACGGTTGGTGAGATAAAAAAAAAGAGCAAAAGTATTTATAGTAATGAAATATTGCAAAGGTTGGAGGGAGGGGGTAAAGGAGGTTTTGTGTGCGAGGGGCTTGGACTTCCAGCAAGCATGTGTGAGCATATTTGATAGGAGTGAATGGAGACAAATGGTTTTTAATTTGAGAGCAATGTGTGGTGTAAATACTGTTCAGAGAATTTGGACCATAGAAATTAAAAAGCATTTTTGGGGTCATGAAGGGTATAATTCAGAGGATGGAAGAGGGTTGCTGAGGGGGGGTCATTTAGAGAAAAATTATTATTATATTAAGGGGGGTAGCAACTAAACCCATATGGGTCTACAGCACCTCAATTCAGCACAGGTCCAGTTGCTTAAATGAAGCCTCCCCAACATCAAGGAACCTCCTTTGGGGGGATGTAGAGGAGAATGGAAAGTATGGAGGGGAAAAGGGGGGTTTTAATTTTTGGGGGTATGAACATCCGGGTTGTAGAGTGATTAGATGAAGTGAATATAGACAAGTGGTTTTTAGTGGATATTTTGGGAATGTGAGTGGTAACATTCATAAAAGGAGTCAGAAAATTGGTTACTGACACAAGTCCTCGAGGTGGAAAGTACAGTTCCTGCCTCTGAA
>WNWK01012934.1:0-30000 GCA_009830355.1 Cherax destructor
GGTACGTGATGCAGGATCTACCTTCTCTAAATCCGTGTTGGTTTGCTTCTAACGATGTTCCTTCTCTCCAGGTACTCTGGAGAGAAGTGTACATATTACTGATAATGTCCACTAGTTGAGTACATCATACCTATTCACCTGTTTTTATATAGGAATCACATTTCTTGTTGTACAGCTCTCAGGTTCCTGCCAAGAATCTTGCAAGTTCTTTTACATTTTTACTAGAGAATCACTCGCTGTTTCTGTGCCTGCTTTCGGGTCCATGAGTACATATATTGTCAGATTCCATTGCCCCATTTATCTCAGTAAATTTATTACTTCCTTGATGAATGATGTACTGTCTCGGTTTAGTTCCTGGCCCCTCTTGTTACAGGTACAGTTCCTGACTCCTGTTGTTACAGGTACAGTTCCTGGCTCCTTTTGTTTCTGGTACAGTTCCTGGCTTCTGTTGCTTCTGGTACAGTTCCTGGCTCCTGTTGTTTCAGGTACAGTTATTTGCTCCTCTTGTTTCGGGTACAGTTCCTGGCTTCTGTTATTTCTGGTACAGTTTCTGGCTGCTCTTGTTTCGGGTACAGTTCCTGGCTTCTGTTGTTTTGGGTACAGTTCCTGGCTTCTGTTGATTCTGGTACAGTTCCTGGCTCCTCTTGTTACAAGTACAGTTCCTGGCTCTTGTTGTTTCGGGTACAGTTCCTGGCTCCACAATTAATACCTCCCAGAATCCACTGTTCATTTCTTCACATACCATCTTTATCATCTTTCGCAATGTTCCTTCCTGAGTTCTTCCCTCAAGTTGGTTGCTCCTTCACTATTGTCTTCCTTATGAGGCTGTATAGCAGCTTCTGTTTGGAGTTAACGTAGACGCTACGTCTTCCTCGAACTGTTGCTTAGTATCAGTTCTCATTCAGTGGTATTTATTACTGGCTCCTCTGTTTACGTCTCTGTTCTATGTCGTTCGTTTTTCTCTGAAATAATCTGTCCTCTTTTATACTCTTCGCTTCATGGTATATCTTGGTCTCGCTTCCGTGTCTCGTTACTGGCGTATATCTTGGTCTCGCTTCCGTGTCTCGTTACTGGCGTATATCTTGGTCTCGCTTCCGTGTCTCGTTACTGGCGTATATCTTGGTCTCGCTTCCGTGTCTCGTTACTGGCGTATATCTTGGTCTCGCTTCCGTGTCTCGTTACTGGCGTATATCTTGTCTCGCTTCCGTGTCTCGTTACTGGCGTATATCTTGGTCTCGCTTCCGTGTCTCGTTACTGGCGTATATTTTGGTCTCGCTTCCGTGTCTCGTTACTGGCGTATATCTTGGTCTCGCTGCCGTGTCTCGTTACTGGCGTATATCTTGGTCTCGCTTCCGTGTCTCGTTACTGGCGTATATCTTGGTCTCGCTTCCGTGTCTCGTTACTGGCGTATATCTTGGTCTCGCTTCCGTGTCTCGTTACTGGCGTATATCTTCCTGTGGTGTGAAGGTATTTCCACTTAGTACTTAGTCCCTTCATCATATCAGTTGTTCGTCCTTGTATTTCCCTGTATCACTTAAGGGGCACGTATGTGCCTCTTAAATCATTGTATCTCATTCAGGAACCTTATCATCATTAAATAACCTCCTTCATTGTATTTTTCTTAGAGGGGTTTGGGGTTGAGAAGGACCTGCCTAGTATGGGCCAGTAGGCCTGCTGCAGTGTTGCTCCTCTCCTATGTATTCAAAGGTAAAAATAGTATGGCTACTCGCACTTAATGCTCTTCAGTAATCAAATTGTTTTATGTCTGTTTTGCTGAGTTTAAAAACCAGATCCAGTAGTGAGAGTCATCTTTCACATTCTTGTGGGATTTTTTTCTGTGTTGTTTTCTTGGCGTGTGTATCAACACACATGCTACACCTGGGACATGTACTTGGCGTGCCCCTCCTTGTGTTAAACCCTCACTCACCCTGCCTCAACCACAGGCTGGGTGTCAACACCCATACAACATTAAGGTACTTGTCGTGACTCCAACACATTACCTTTTCACGCTTCTTGACTCACTGTTGCCAGAGGCGACCTTCCATGTAGGGAGACTTACTACACTGTGTAAAACTGTTGTGTGTGTGTGTGTTTGCTCACCTCTGTGTGGTTGCAGGGGTCGATTCACAGCTCCTGGCCCCGCTTCTTCGCTAGTCACTAATAGATCCACTCTCTCTTTGTTCCAAGAACCTTATCGTACCTCTTCTTAAAGCTATGTATGGATCCTGCCTCCACTGTATGTGTGTGTGTGGGGGTGCGGGTGTACTCACCTAGTTGTACTCACCTAGTTGTGGTTGCAGGGGTCGAGTCAAAGCTCCTGGCCCCGCCTCTTCACTGGCCGCTACTGGGTCATTCTCCCTGCGCCATGAGCTTTATCATACCTCTTCTTAAAGCTATGTATGAAACCTGCCTCCACTACATCGCTTCTCAAACTATTCCACTTCCCGACCACTCTGTGACTGAAGAAATACTTCCTAACATCCCTGTGATTCATCTGAGTCTTCAGCTTCCAACTGCGTCCCCTTGTTGCTGTGTCCCATCTCTGGAACATTCTGTCCCTGTCCACCTTGTCAATTCCTCTCAATATTTTATATGTCGTTATTATATCCCCCCTATCTCTCATGTCCTCCAGTGTCATCAGGTCGATTTCCATTAACCTCTCCTCGTAGGACATACCCCTTAGCTCCGGGACTAGTCTTGTTGCAAACCTTTGCACTTTCTCTAGTCTCTTTACGTGCTTGGCTAGGCGTGGGTTCCAAACTGGTGCTGCATACTCCAGTATGGGCCTAACGTACACAGTGTACAGGGTCCTGAACGATTCCTTATTAAGATGTCGGAATGCTGTTCTTAGGTTTGCTAGGCGCCCGTATGCTGCACCAGTGATTTGGTTGATGTGCGCCTCAGGAGATGTGCCTGGTGTTATACTCACCCAAAGATCTTTTTCCTTGAGTGAGGTTTGTAGTCTCTGGCCCCCTAGACTGTACTCCGTCTGCGGTCTTCTTTGCCCTTCCCCAATCTTCATGACTTTGCACTTGGTGGGGTTGAACTCCAGGAGCCAATCGTTGGACCAGGCTTGCAGCCTGTCCAGATCCCTCTGTAGTTCTGCCTGGTCTTCATCCGATTGAATTCTTCTCATCAACTTCACATCATCTGCAAACAGGGACACTTCGGAGTCTATTCCTTCCGTCATGTCGTTCACAAATACCAGAAACAGCACCGGTCCTAGGACTGATCCCTGTGGCACCTTGCTCGTTACAGGCGCCCACTCTGACACCTCGCCACGGACCATGACTAGCTGTTGTCTTCCGGACAGGTATTCCCTGATCCATTGCAGAGCCTTCCCTGTTGTTCCTGCCTGGTCCTCCAGCTTTTGCACTAATCTCTTGTGTGGAACTGTGTCAAACGCCTTCTTGCAGTCCAAGAAAATGCAATCTACCCACCCCTCTCTCTCTTGTCTTACTGCCGTCACCCTGTCATAGAACTCCAGTAGGTTTGTAACGCAGGATTTCCCATCCCTGAAACCATGCTGGCTGTCGTTGATAAGCTCGTTTCTTTCTAGGTGTTCCACCACTCTTCTCCTGATAATCTTCTCCATGACTTTGCATACTATACATGTCAATGAAACTGGTCTGTAGTTTAGTGCTTCGTGTCTGTCTCCTTTTTTAAAAATTTGGGCTACATTTGCTGTCTTCCATACCTCAGGTAGTCGCCCTGTTTCGATGGATGTGTTGAAGATTGTTGTTAGTGTAGTGGTACACATAGAGCCTCTGCTCCCTCTCTCAGGATCCATGGAGAAATGTTATCCGGCTCCTTCGCCTTTGAGGTATCTAGCTCGCTTAGCAGCCTCTTCACTTCCTCCTCAGTTGTATGTATTGTGTCCAACACCTGATGGTGTACCCTACCTCTCCGCCTTTCTGGAGGCCCTTCTACCTTCTCTGTGAACACTTCTTTGAATCTCATGTTGAGCTCCTCACACACTTCGCGGTCATGTCTTGTGACCTCCCCTCCTTCCTTCCTCAGCCTAATTACCTGGTCCTTGGCTGTTGTTCTCCTCCTGATGTGGCTGTATAACAACTTTGGGTCAAATTTGGCTTCCGCTGCTATGTCATTCTCGTATTGTCTTTGGGCCTCCCTTCTCACCTGCGCATACTCGTTTCTGGCTCTACGACTGCTCTCCTTATTTTCCTGGGTCCTTTGCCTTCTATACTTCTTCCATTCCGTAGCACACTTGGTTTTGGCTTCCCTACACCTTTGGGTGAACCATGGGCTCATCCTGACTTTTTCATTATTCCTGTTACCTTTGGGTACAAACCTCTCCTCAGCTTCCTTGCATATATTTGTCATGTATTCCATCATCTCGTTTACTGACTTCCCTGCTAGCTCCCTGTCCCACTGAACTCCATGCAGGAAGTTCTTCATGCCTACATAGTCTCCTTTCTTGTAGTTTGGCTTCGTTTGTCCGGCCATTCCTGCTTCTCCCTCCACTTGTAGCTCTACTATGTATTCGAAGCTTAAAACCATATGATCACTGGCCCCAAGGGGTCTTTCATGTGTGATGTCCTCAATATCTGCACTACTCAGGGTGAATACTAGGTCCAGTCTCACTGGATCATCCTCTTCTCTCTCTCTCTCTCTGGTAGTGTCCTTACGTGTTAGTACATAAGATTTTCCAGTACCACCTCCATCATCATAGCCCGCCACGTTTCTTGGCCCCCATGTGGCTCTAAGTTCTCCCAATCGATTTCCTTGTGGCTGAAGTCACCCATTATCAGTAGCTTCGCCCTGCTCGCATGCGCCCTTCCGGCAGCTTCTGCCAGTGTGTCAACCATCGCTCGTTACTCTCATCATACTCTTGCCTTGGCATCCTGCTGTTCTGTGGTGGGTTATACACCATTGGAATTACCATCTTGGGACCTCCAGACCGCAGCATTCCTATTATATAATCTCTTGCTTCTCCTCTGTCTCCTCTCTCCAGCTCGTCAAAATCGCATCGGTTTTTGATCAACAGTGTGCCACTCCACCCGTCTGTCTTTCCTCAGGATCTGATATCCCGATGGAAAGATGGCATCTGTTATCATCCCTGTGAGCTTGGTTTCAGTGAGGGCTATGATGTCCGGTGATGCCTCTCTGACTCATGCCACTCCTCCCACTTATTAGTTATTCCATCAGTGTTGGTGTACCACACCTTCAGTTTCCTCTCCTGCACTGTGTTTTGGGGGGTCTGTGAGGGTGGGGGACCTGGCGGAGTGCTGCGGGATTCTACAGTGTAGTGTGGGATGGGGGCTGTGAGTGTGGATTGTAGTCTGTGTTGGGATAGTATGTTTGGTTTTGGGGTTCTGGGGATGGGTCTATGTTTGCTTGTTCTTCCCTGCTCTGGTTGCCCTCTGCTGATTCTGGCTGTCTCTCTCTTCCTATCTTTTTTCGCTTTTGCCTCCACTCCCTCAGCTGCTGTCATTCTGTTTTTGTTCTGTCCCAGTCTAGGAACACCCTCTTGTATGCTGGCGATTCCCGCAGCCATGGTTTCTCTTGCAGGATCCTGTTTCGCATTATGTCTTGAAAATCAGCTTGGCCGGCCGTTTTCTTCCTTTCACGTACCCCCGTATTCTCTGAAAATTTACTATCTCAGACATGTCCTCTTCGCCTATTTCTCTGATGATGTTTTCAATCTCCTGTCTTTCCTCCTGCCGTCTTTCAGTGTGTGTCCTTAACTCGCTCTCCTGAAGCCCGTGAATGAACACTGACTTCTCCCTCTCTGCCTCTGTGTGTGTGTGTGTGTGTGTAGTTGCAACATCAGTGCCATGATCTGGTAACATTGTTTACACTAAACGTCTGTCTAAATATAAGTCACAGTATCGTGGCTGCAACAATACACAGTCGACCCACAATTTCGAGAGGAAGTTTTAGAGGACATTTTGGTACATCTCTGATAACTATCAAGTCACTAGCGACTTTATAATATTCCCGGACTGACTGAAGCATCACGGTGATCACCGTTGTGACGGGGAGTTAAACATCACGGTGATCATCGTTGTGATGGGGAGTTAAACATCACGGTGATCATCGTTGTGACGGGGAGTAAAACATCACGGTGATCATCGTTGTGACGGGGAGTAAAGAATCACGGTGATCACCGTTGTGACGGGGAGTTAAACATCACGGTGATCATCTTTTTGACGGGGAGTTAAACATCACGGTGATCATCGTTGTGACGGGGAGTTAAACATCACGGTGATCATCGTTGTGACGGGGAGTAAAACATCACGGTGATCATCGTTGTGACGGGGAGTAAAACATCACGGTGATCATCGTTGTGACGGGGAGTAAAAGCTCTGTTGTGTACCACTGTATGACTCGATGTACCTTCCATTGAAGTTAGAAATTACTCAGTAGAGTCTCTCCTTCCCGAGTGTCAAGGACACAGCTATTTAAACGTCAACACAACAGCGGGCGTAACTTTTGTGACAGCACTGGGACACCTGCTGATCCTGTCACCTGTTCCCATTTAAGGCAGTTACTATACAAAGATTTATGTATGTGTCTACCAAGGTTGTGACCTTCCTCTTTACATTACTATAGATCAATATCGCTACTTATACTCCAATCAATACTTTCATTATCAGGGTAAATTAAAGTGGGAAAATTATATTTATATATCACATATATCTGAAGATGTGTGTGTAAACACACGAAAGCGCTAAGGTATTTTTCCTATTTTCACTGTTTTTTTTATATTTATATATTTGTAATCACGCGATTATTGTGATTTCTTCCATAAGAGAATACAATTATTTATTGCATTAATAATTAAAATATAGTCAAATATCCAGTTACTGATAAAGGAATAATATAATACTACATGATTTTTTTAACACTGATCTGTTACACAACTGTCAGAAATAAGAAGAGAAACTATACTTGTAAATTTGCAAACTTAGGGACAGTCCATCGTGCTGGCTCCTCCCGTCCATCGTGCTGGCTCCTCCCATCCATCGTGCTGGCTCCTCCCCGTCCATCGTGCTGGCTCCTCCCGACCATCGTGCTGCCTCCTCCCGTCCATCGTGCTGCCTCCTCCCGTCCATCGTGCTACCTCCTCCCGTCCATCGTGCTGGCTCCTCCCGTCCATCGTGCTGGCTCCTCCCGTCCATCGTGCTGGCTCCTCCCGTCCATCGTGCTGCCTCCTCCCGTCCATCGTGCTGGCTCCTCCCGTCCATCGTGCTGCCTCCTCCCGTCCATCGTGCTGGCTCCTCCCGTCCATCGTGCTGCTCCTCCGTCCATCGTGCTGGCTCCTCCGTCCATCGTGCTGGCTCCTCCCGTCCATCGTGCTGGCTCTCTCCGTCATCGTGCTGGCCTCCTCCGTCCATCGTCTGGCTCCTCCGTCCATCGTGCTGTCCTCCGTCCATCGTGCTGGCTCCTCCGTCCATCGTGCTGGCTCTCTCCGTCCATCGTGCTGCTCCTCCGTCCATCGTGCTGGCTCCTCCGTCCATCGTGCTCCTCCTCCGTCCATCGTGCTGGCTCCTCCGTCCATCGTGCTGACGCTCCTCCGTCCATCGTGCTGGCTCCTCCGTCCATCGTGCTGGCTCCTCCCGTCCATCGTGCTGCTCCTCCCGTCCATCGTGCTGGCTCCTCCATGCGTCCATCGTGCTGGCTCCTCCGTCCATCGTGCTGGCTCCTCCGTCCATCGTGCTGGCTCCTCCCGTCCATCGTGCTGCCTCCTCCCGTCCATCGTGCTGGCTCCTCCCGTCCATCGTGCTGGCTCCTCCCGTCCATCGTGCTGGCTCCTCCCGTCCATCGTGCTGGCTCCTACCGTCCATCGTGCTGGCTCCTACCGTCCATCGTGCTGGCTCCTCCCGTCCATCGTGCTGGCTCCTCCCGTCCAACGTGCTGGCTCCTCCGTCCATCGTGCTGGCTCCTCCGTCCATCGTGCTGGCTCCTCCGTCCATCGTGCTGGCTCCTCCCGTCCATCGTGCTGGCTCCTCCCGTCCATCGTGCTGGCTCCTCCCGTCCATCGTGCTGGCTCCTCCCGTCCATCGTGCTGGCTCCTCCCGTCCATCGTGCTGGCTCCTCCCGTCCATCGTGCTGGCTCCTCCCGTCCATCGTGCTGGCTCCTCCCGTCCATCGTGCTGGCTCCTCCGTCCATCGTGCTGGCTCCTCCGTCCATCGTGCTGGCTCCTCCCGTCCATCGTGCTGGCTCCTCCCGTCCATCGTGCTGGCTCCTCCCGTCCATCGTGCTGGCTCCTCCCGTCCATCGTGCTGGCTCCTCCCGTCCATCGTGCTGGCTCCTCCCGTCCATCGTGCTGGCTCCTCCCGTCCATCGTGCTGGCTCCTCCCGTCCATCGTGCTGGCTCCTCCCGTCCATCGTGCTGGCTCCTCCCGTCCATCGTGCTGGCTCCTCCGTCCATCGTGCTGGCTCCTCCGGTCCATCGTGCTGGCTCCTCCGTCCATCGTGGCTCCTCCGTCCATCGTGCTGGCTCCTCCGTCCATCGTGCTGCTCCTCCGTCCATCGTGCTGGCTCCTCCGTCCATCGTGCTGGCTCCTCCGTCCATCGTGCTGCTCCTCCGTCCATCGTGCTGGCTCCTCCCGTCCATCGTGCTGGCTCCTCCGTCCATCGTGCTGCCTCCCGTCCATCGTGCTGCCCTCCTCCATCGTGCTGGCTCCTCCGTCCATCGTGCTGGCTCCTCCCGTCCATCGTGCTGGCTCCTCCGTCCATCGTGCTGGCTCCTCCGTCCATCGTGCTGGCTCCTCCGTCCATCGTGCTGGCTCCTCCGTCCATCGTGCTCTCCTCCGGTCCATCTGCTGGCTCCTCCGTCCATCGTGCTGGCTCCTCCGTCCATCGTGCTGGCTCCTCCGTCCATCGTGCTGCCTCCTCCGTCCATCGTGCTGCCTCCTCCGTCCATCGTGCTGGCTCCTTCCGTCCATCGTGCTGGCTCCTCCGCCATCGTGCTGCCTCCTCCCGTCCATCGTGCTGGCTCCTCCCGTCCATCGTGCTGGCTCCTGCCGTCCATCGTGCTGGCTCCTCCGTCCATCGTCTGGCTCCTCCGTCCATCGTGCTGGCTCCTCCGTCCATCGTGCTGGCTCCTCCCGTCCATCGTGCTGGCTCCTCCCGTCCATCGTGCTGGCTCCTCCCGTCCATCGTGCTGCCTCCTTCCGTCCATCGTGCTGGCTCCTACCGTCCATCGTGCTGGTCCTCCGTCCATCGTGCTGGCTCCTCCCGTCCATCTGCTGGCTCCTCCGTCCATCGTGCTGGCTCTCCGTCATCGTGCTGCTCCTCCCGTCCATCGTGCTGGCTCCTCCGTCCATCGTGCTGGCTCCTCCGTCCATCGTGCTGGCTCCTCCGTCCATCGTGCTGGCTCCTCCGTCCATCGTGCTGGCTCCTCCGTCCATCGTGCTGGCTCTCCGTCCATCGTTGCTCCACGTCCATTGGCTCCTCCGTCCATCGTGCTGGCTCCTCCGTCCATCGTGCTGGTCCTCCGTCCATCGTGCTGGTTCCTCCGTCCATCGTGCTGGCTCCTCCGTCCATCGTTCTGGCTCCTCCGTCCATCGTGCTGGCTCCTCCCGTCCATCGTGCTGCCTTCCTCCGTCCATCGTCTGCCTCGGCTCCCCGTCCATCGTGCTGGCTCCTCCGTCCATCGTGCTGGCTCCTCCGTCCATCGTGCTGGCTCCTCCGTCCATCGTGCTGGCTCCTCCGTCCATCGTGCTGTCCTCCGTCCATCGTGCTGGCTCCTCCGTCCATCGTGCTGGCTCCTCCGTCCATCGTGCTGGCTCCTCCGTCCATCGTGCTGGCTCCTCCGTCCATCGTGCTGGCTCTCCGTCCATCGTGCTGCTCCTCCGTCCATCGTGCTGCTCTCCGTCCATCGTCGTCTCTCATGTCTGCTCCTCCGTCCATCGTGCTGGCTCCTCCTCCATCGTGCTGGCTCCTCCCGTCCATCGTGCTGGCTCTCCGTCCATCGTGCTGGCTCCTGTCCATCGTGCTGCCCCCGTCCATCGTGCTGGCTCCTCCGTCCATCGTGCTGGCTCCTCCGTCCATCGTGCTGGCTCCTCCGTCCATCGTGCTGGCTCCTCCCGTCCATCGTGCTGCTCCTCCGTCCATCGTGCTGCCTCCTCCGTCCATCGTGCTGGCTCCTCCGTCCATCGTGCTGCTCCTCCGTCCATCGTGCTGGCTCCTCCGTCCATCGTGCTGGCTCCTCCGTCCATCGTGCTGGCTCCTCCGTCCATCGTGCTGGCTCCTCCGTCCATCGTGCTGGCCTCCCGTCCATCGTGCTGGCTCCTCCCGTCCATCGTGCTGGCTCCTCCGTCCATCGTGCTGGCTCCTCCGTCCATCGTGCTGGCTCCTCCGTCCATCGTGCTGGCCGTCACTTCCCCGTCCATCGTGCTGGCTCCTCCCGGTCCATCGTGCTGGCTCCTCCGTCCATCGTGCTGGCTCCTCCGTCCATCGTGCTGGCTCCTCCCGTCCATCGTGCTGGCTCCTCCGTCCATCGTGCTGGCTCCTCCGTCCATCGTGCTGGCTCCTCCGTCCATCGTGCTGCTCCTCCGTCCATCGTGCTGGCTCCTCCGTCCATCGTGCTGTCCTCCGTCCATCGTGCTGGCTCCTCCCGTCCATCGTGCTGCCTCCTCCCGTCCATCGTGCTGGCTCCTCCGTCCATCGTGCTGGCTCCTCCGTCCATCGTGCTGGCTCCTCCGTCCATCGTGCTGGCTCCTCCGTCCATCGTGCTGCTCCTCCCGTCCATCGTGCTGGCCTCCTCCGTCCATCGTGCTGGCTCCTCCGTCCATCGTGCTGGCTCCTCCGTCCATCGTGCTGGCCTCCTCCCGTCCATCGTGCTGGCTCCTCCCGTCCATCGTGCTGCCTCCTCCCGTCCATCGTGCTGGCTCCTGCCGTCCATCGTGCTGGCTCCTCCCGTCCATCGTGCTGGCTCCTCCCGTCCATCGTGCTGGCTCCTCCCGTCCATCGTGCTGGCTCCTCCCGTCCATCGTGCTGGCTCCTCCCGTCCATCGTGCTGGCTCCTCCCGTCCATCGTGCTTGCCATTCCCGGTTCTCTTAAAAACCTTTTTTGCTCCACCTCCCCAGGTCAAAGTAACTAATTAGATACCTCCCCAATTCAAAGTAACTAATTAGATACCTCCCCAATTCAAAGTAACTAATTAGATACCTCCCCAGGTCAAAGTAACTAATTAGATATCTCCCCAATTCAAAGTAACTAATTAGATACCTCCCCAATTCAAAGTAACTAATTAGATACATCCTGGTACGTACTTTAGTATTTTAGACCAATGTAGTTTGCTTTACACAAACTTTGCTTAAAGCTGATTCTTTCAAAAAAGGAATGAAATCAGACGACAAATAAGAAAAAATAATCAAGGTTTTGTACTCCTTGTAGAGGACAGATCTACTAAAACTCCAGATCAGCACTTCTTAGAGGCACCTAAGTACCCCTGTCTTCTGATAACATGTGCATTTTTTCCCCTATAATCTACCTTGTCCATAATTATTATCACATTTGCTTTGTTTCATAAGATGAAGTCCAGGATATTTACTTGATTCATGTAGAGGCTCAGATCCCTACAACACGCCTCCTCTCGTCCCTTGACAACCCCTGCACGCCTCCTCTCGTCCCTTGACAACCCCTGCACGCCTCCTCTCGTCCCTTGACAACCTCTGCACGCCTCCTCTCGTCCCTTGACAACCCCTGCACGCCTCCTCTCGTCCCTTGACAACCCCTGCACGGCCCTGAATCCTCAACTGCCACAGGTCAGATTTAACTACACGAAAAGTATCTGAAAAATTGGTCTGACCATTCCCTGGCCACCTCAACCCACAAAAGTTCTCGATCAGTTAGTTAGTTACCATTTTGTCCTAGGCACATGTCGATTAGACACTAGGCCTGTTGTATGTATGTATGTGTGTGTGTGTGTGTGTGTGTGTGTGTGTAAGGAAACACTTCGAAATGTTTCCGCCCCGCCGGGAATAGAACCCGGGCCCTCCGTGCGTGAAGCAAGAGCTTTGCCACTAGGCCACCGGGGCTATCAGTGTGTGTGTGTGTGTGTGTGTGCGAGTGTACTCACCTATTTGTACTCACCTATTTGTGGTTGCAGGGGTCGATTCATAGCTCCTGGCCCCGCCTCTTCACTGATTGCTACTAGGTCCTCTCTCTCCCTGCTCCATGAGCTTTATCAAACCTCGTCTTTAAACTATGTATGGTTCCTGCCTCCACTACCTCACTTTCTAGGCTATTCCACTTCCTGACAACTCTATGACTGAAGAAATACTTCCTAACATCCCGTTGACTCATAGGAGTCTTCAACTTCCAATTGTGACCCCTTGTTTCTGTAACCCATCTCTGGTGTGTGGTTGTGTGCGTGTGTGTGTGGTTGCGTGTGTGTGTGTATGTGTACTCACCTATTTGTGGTTGCAGGGGTCCCTCAGCTTCCAGGCTGAGGGACTGATTACCTCAAACTCCTGATCTTCATTCTTCTTTGTATAGGACTGATGAAGCCATTGTGTGGCGAAACGTTACCGCAATAAAGATACCCAAGTGTTGGACATGTGTCTAATTTACCAACTTGTCGGTTCTCTTAAGCATTTATCTACAATCATTTAATTGGTGTGCAAGGACGTCCTGACTAGAAAATAATGTTTTAAATGCCGGGTTGGGTACTGTTTACTGAAGTAATATCAAAATGAATGGGCAATTTAGGTGAGCAAATAATTGAGTCCCACAGAGAATTTGCACGTGGTGTGAGGGCGAGCGTCCGCCATACTGCCGGTCAAGTGTATGCCATCGATAAAGTGTTTTTTACCTCCAGCAAAGCGTCACAAAACAGCACTTATCAGAAGGATTCTGAAATGCCTGAGATCTGCTCTGCTGGAGGCAGAGAGAAGAGTTATTTTATCGTTTCCCTATCGAAAGATGGTTGGGAAAAGTTACCAGCAGCTGTCAGAAGATAAAACTAGCTTCCAGGGGACAATACAAGCCACAGAACACTGGCTTCCAGGCTCAGGGACTGATTACTTCATATTCCACTGTCTTCTGTGTACAGTTCTGCAAGGCTGAGGGACTGATTACCTTATCTACTATGTATAGTTCTTCTACTGTCGTCTTATATCACTGTATACTTGCACACGAAAATCACTCCGTATGAAAGCAAAAGACTCGGCAGACGATGCAACATTCCCAAAATGAAAAGCAGGGGCGCCACTAGCACGATAAGAGACAACACAGTGAGTGTTAGGGCCCCCTGGCTGTCTTCAAGAAGGCACTGGACAGGCACCTAAAGTCAGTACTTGACCAGCCGGGCTGTGGTTCGTACGTCGGGTTGCGTGCGGCCAACAGTAACAGCTTGGTTGATCAGGCCCTGATCCACCATGAAGCCTGGTCACAGACCGGGCCGAGGGGGCGTTGACCGCCGGAACCCTCTCCAGGTAAACTGAATTGAAAAAGCCACTGCTTGGTAAAATGTCTTCAGGTGGAGATATGGAATTGTTGGTGCTGCGTCTTCTCAGTACCGTGTATCAACATTGTTATGAGTCACAAGTCTGTGTATCAGTACCGTGTACCAACATTGTTATGAGTCACAAGTCTGTGTATCAGTACCGTGTACCAACATTGTTATGAGTCACAAGTCTGTGTATCAGTACCGTGTACCAACATTGTTATGAGTCACAAGTCTGTGTATCAGTACCGTGTACCAACATTGTTATGAGTCAGAAGTCTGTGTATCAGTACCGTGTACCAACATTGTTATAGTCACAAGTCTGTGTATCAGTACCGTGTACCAACATTGTTATGAGTCACAAGTCTGTGTATCAGTACCGTGTACCAACATTGTTATGAGTCAGAAGTCTGTGTATCAGTACCGTGTATCAACATTGTTATGAGTCACAAGTCTGTGTATCAGTACCGTGTACCAACATTGTTATGAGTCAGAAGTCTGTGTATCAGTACCGTGTACCAACATTGTTATGACTCAAGTCTGTGTATCAGTACCGTGTACCAACATTGTTATGACTCACAAGTCTGTGTATCAGTACCGTGTACCAACATTGTTATGAGTCACAAGTCTGTGTATCAGTACCGTGTATCAACATTGTTATGAGTCACAAGTCTGTGTATCAGTACCGTGTACCAACATTGTTATGACTCACAAGTCTGTGTATCAGTACCGTGTAACAACATTGTTATGACTCACAAGTCTGTGTATCAAACATTATTAATCAAGTGAGTCCTTGATCGTTTATGTTTAAATACAAAATGATGATCCTAATAAGTTTGAGGAGAACCACGTTAATAGCTGTGGTGAGTTCAGTAGAACCACGTTAAAAGCTCTGGTGGGTTCAGTAGAACCTCGTTAATAGCTCTGGTTCGTTCAGCAGAACCACGTTAATAGCTCTGGTGGGTTCAGTAGAACCAGAGATCTCCTGTTTTTTTATCAAATCTGCGTGGTTCTCATTGCCCCAGGCGGTGTGTGGCCCCTACGATTTTAGTGCTCCCCTCTCAGTGAGTGTAATAACAATACTGAGAGGGCTGCCCCTCTCTCACTCTCTTGTTTCTCACTGTAAATCAGGTTCACCACTCAGGGATGTGTCACTCAGGTACACTGAACCACAACACCATCCAGGATCACCACTCAGGGATGTGAGTGTCACTCAGGTGCACTGAACCTCAACACCATCCAGGTTCACCACTCAGGGATGTGAGTGTCACTCAGGTGAACTGAACCTCAACACCATCCAGGATCACCACTCAGGGATGTGAGTGTCACTCAGGTACACTGAACCACAACACCATCCAGGATCACCACTCAGGGATGTGAGTGTCACTCAGGTGCACTGAACCACAACACCATCCAGGATCACCACTCAGGGATGTGAGTGTCACTCAGGTGAACTGAACCTCAACACCATCCAGGATCACCACTCAGGGATGTGTGTGTCACTCAGGTACACTGAACCACAACACCATCCAGGATCACCACTCAGGGATGTGAGTGTCACTCAGGTGCACTGAACCACAACACCATCCAGGATCACCACTCAGGGATGTGAGTGTCACTCAGGTGCACTGAACCTCAACACCATCCAGGTTCACCACTCAGGGATGTGAGTGTCACTCAGGTGAACTGAACCTCAACACCATCCAGGATCACCACTCAGAGATGTGAGTGTCACTCAGGTGCACTGAACCTCAACACCATCCAATATCACCACTCAAGGATGTGAGTGTCACTCAGGTGCACTGAACCTCAACACCATCCAGGTTCACCACTCAGGGATGTGAGTGTCACTCAGGTGCACTGAACCTCAACACCATCCAGGATCACCACTCAGGGATGTGAGTGTCACTCAGGTGCACTGAACCTCAACACCATCCAGGATCACCACTCAGGGATGTGAGTGTCACTCAGGTACACTGAACCTCAACACCATCCAGGTTCACCACTCAGGGATGTGAGTGTCACTCAGGTGCACTGAACCTCAACACCATCCAGGATCACCACTCAGGGATGTGAGTGTCACTCAGGTGCACTGAACCTCAACACCATCCAGGATCACCACTCAGGGATGTGAGTGTCACTCAGGTACACTGAACCTCAACACCATCCAGGTTCACCACTCAGGGATGTGAGTGTCACTCAGGTGCACTGAACCTCAACACCATCCAGGTTCACCACTCAGGGATGTGAGGTTCACTCAGGTGCACTGAACCACAACACCATCCAGGATCACCACTCAGGGATGTGAGTGTCACTCAGGTGCACTGAACCACAACACCATCCAGGATCACCACTCAGGGATGTGAGTGTCACTCAGGTGCACTGAACCTCAACACCATCCAGGATAACCACTCAGGGATGTGAGTGTCACTCAGGTACACTGAACCACAACAACATCCAGGATCACCACTCAGGGATGTGAGTGTCACTCAGGTGCACTGAACCACAACACCATCCAGGATCACCACTCAGGGATGTGAGTGTCACTCAGGTGCACTGAACCACAACACCATCCAGGATCACCACTCAGGGATGTGAGTGTCACTCAGGTGCACTGAACCTCAACATTATCCAGGATCACCACTCAGGGATGTGAGTGTCACTCAGGTACACTGAACCTCAACACCATCCAGGTTCACCACTCAGTGATGTGAGTGTCACTCAGGTGCACTGAACCACACCATCCAGGATCACCACTCAGGGATGTGAGTGTCACTCAGGTCACTGAACCTCAACACCATCCAGGATCACCACTCAGGATGTGAGTGTCACTCAGGTGCACTGAACCACACCATCCAGGTTCACCACTCAGGGATGTGAGTGTCACTCAGGTGCACTGAACCTCAACACCATCCAGGATCAACACTCAGGGATGTGAGTGTCACAGGTGCACGTGAGTGTCACTCAGGTACACTGAACCTCAACACCTCCAGGATCACCACTCAGGGATGTGAGTGTCACTCAGTACACTGAACCTCAACACCATCCAGGATCACCACTCAGGGATGTGTGTCACTCAGGTCACTGAACCTCAACACCATCCAGGATCACCACTCAGGGATGTGAGTGTCACTCAGGTGCACTGAACCACAACACCATCCAGGTTCACCACTCAGGGATGTGAGTGTCACTCAGGTGCACTGAACCACAACACCATCCAGGATCACCACTCAGGGATGTGAGTGTCACTCAGGTGCACTGAACCACAACACCATCCAGGATCACCACTCAGGGATGTGAGTGTCACTCAGGTGCACTGAACCACAACACCATCCAGGATCACCACTCAGGGATGTGAGTGTCACTCAGGTACACTGAACCACAACACCATCCAGGATCACCACTCAGGGATGTGTGTGTCACTCAGGTGCACTGAACCACAACACCATCCAGGATCACCACTCAGGGATGTGTGTGTCACTCAGGTGCACTGAACCACAACACCATCCAGGATCACCACTCAGGGATGTGTGTGTCACTCAGGTGCACTGAACCACAACACCATCCAGGATCACCACTCAGGGATGTGTGTCACTCAGGTGCACTGAACCACAACACCATCCAGGATCACCACTCAGGGATGTGAGTGTCACTCAGGTGCACTGAACCACAACACCATCCAGGATCACCACTCAGGGATGTGTGTGTCACTCAGGTACACTGAACCACAACACCATCCAGGATCACCACTCAGGGATGTGTGTGTCACTCAGGTGCACTGAACCACAACACCATCCAGGATCACCACTCAGGGATGTGTGTGTCACTCAGGTACACTGAACCACAACACCATCCAGGATCACCACTCAGGATGAGTGTCACTCAGTACACTGAACCACAACACCATCCAGGATCACCACTCAGGGATGTGGTGTCACTCAGGTACACTGAACCACACCATCCAGGATCACCACTCAGGGATGTGTGTGTCACTCAGGTACACTGAACCTTAAACTTACAATTTACACAGAGTTAATTCACGTAACTTGTGACTTCATCTACATCACATTTCCTGTGTTTATACTAACATCTTCATCCCAACATTTCTGTAAACATTCTGTATATTTTAATTAAATCCAGCATTCACATACTTATTTATTTTCAGTAAATCTATAACATTATCAGCATTTTTAAATTGTATATTTTACTAATATAGAGAAAGTTTATATAAATTCATAAACATTTACGTAATAAAAACAAATTTCGTATGATAATAAACATATTTTTAATATACCTAAAGACTTTTTTAATGGAAACGACGCGATAGACAGGTGATAGATTTAAAGACTTACGTTATTGATGTTAAATTAAGATAAATAACGTAGAAAATTTAAGGCTTTTTTTATTATTTCTTTTTGAAAAGGAAAATTTTATTTTCATTTAAAATTTCGAAAGTGACATAACTTTTATTGTCCTTAGATTAACCTTTTTCTCCTCTTTATTTTACAGGTGAGTGTGTTGGTGATGTTACTCCATGATGGTGAGTGTGTTGGTGATGTTACTCCATGATGGTGAGTGTGTTGGTGATGTTACTCCATGATGGTGAGTGTGTTGGTGATGTTACTCCATGATGGTGAGTGTGTTGGTGATGTTACTCCATGATGGTGAGAGTGTTGGTGATGTTACTCCATGATGGTGAGAGTGTTGGTGATGTTACTCCATGATGGTGAGTGTGTTGGTGATGTTACTCCATGATGGTGAGTGTGTTGGTGATGTTACTCTATGATGGTGAGTGTGTTGGTGATGTTACTCCATGATGGTGAGAGTGTTGGTGATGTTACTCCATGATGGTGAGAGTGTTGGTGATGTTACTCAATGATGGTGAGTGTTGGTGATGTTACTCCATGATGGTGAGAGTGTTGGTGATGTTACTCCATGATGGTGAGTGTGTTGGTGATGTTACTCCATGATGGTGAGTGTGTTGGTGATGTTACTCCATGATGGTGAGTGTGTTGGTGATGTTACTCCATGATGGTGAGTGTGTTGGTGATGTTACTCCATGATGGTGAGTGTGTTGGTGATGTTACTCCATGATGGTGAGTGTGTTGGTGATGTTACTCCATGATGGTGAGTGTGTTGGTGATGTTACTCCATGATGGTGAGTGTTGGTGATGTTACTCCATGATGGTGAGTGTGTTGGTGATGTTACTCCATGATGGTGAGTGTGTTGGTGATGTTACTCCATGATGGTGAGAGTGTTGGTGATGTTACTCCATGATGGTGAGTGTGTTGGTGATGTTACTCCATGATGGTGAGTGTGTTGGTGATGTTACTCCATGATGGTGAGTGTGTTGGTGATGTTACTCCATGATGGTGAGAGTGTTGGTGATGTTACTCCATGATGGTGAGTGTGTTGGTGATGTTATTCCATGATGGTGAGTGTGTTGGTGATGTTACTCCATGATGGTGAGAGTGTTGGTGATGTTACTCCATGATGGTGAGTGTGTTGGTGATGTTACTCCATGATGGTGAGTGTGTTGGTGATGTTACTCCATGATGGTGAGTGTGTTGGTGATGTTACTCCATGATGGTGAGAGTGTTGGTGATGTTACGCCATGATGGTGAGTGTGTTGGTGATGTTACTCCATGATGGTGAGAGTGTTGGTGATGTTACTCCATGATGGTGAGTGTGTTGGTGATGTTACTCCATGATGGTGAGTGTTGGTGATGTTACTCCATGATGGTGAGTGTTGGTGATGTTACTCCATGATGGTGAGTGTTGGTGATGTTACTCCATGATGGTGAGTGTTGGTGATGTTACTCTATGATGGTGAGTGTGTTGGTGATGTTACTCCATGATGGTGAGAGTGTTGGTGATGTTACTCCATGATGGTGAGAGTGTTGGTGATGTTACTCCATGATGGTGAGTGTTGGTGATGTTACTCCATGATGGTGAGAGTGTTGGTGATGTTACTCCATGATGGTGAGAGTGTTGGTGATGTGTCTTTACAATATTGACGAATATGACAAAAATCCGACGCAGATAAAATTCTTCGTCCTTAACAAATATGAGACAGGTCCACTACACATCATAGGTCGACCATGGAGCTGAACTCTTCTCCAGGCTGGGTGACTGACCACCTCAAATACCTTTTCTCCAAGTTTGATGGACTGATTACGTCCTCTTTGTTTCATTTCTACTGCTATCTTTGTATTTGACTGAAGAAGCCTATTGTGTAGGCGAAACGTTTCATCAGTGAAAATTCCCAACTGTTGCACATGTGTCTTGATCTTCAAATAGGTGTGTACCCTCAAGGCAGGACGCTGTGTCCTCTGGTAGTTGTCAGTGCAATGTTGATGTTGTGCTGGCAAGTTGATCCTTCAGGACATTCATCGCTCCTACTGATTGATGAATCCACTCTGAGCGAAACGTTTCCTTTTAATAAATGTTTTGTACAAAAGTGTCTTTTTTCCATTGCCACCGCTGCTGTTTCACATATATGTCTGTCTGGGTCTGTCTGTCTGTCTGTCTTCTTGTTGATTCGCCGGTACTCTCCCAGTCCGGGTCTTTTCAGATTCAGATTATTTTATTTCTCTGTAAAGATTACAATGTGTGGTTTACATTTGTAAGACAATAATTACAAAGATGGCCATTAGCATGCCTAGCATGCCTGGGCATGCTAGGCATTTCGGGCAGACTAGTACTCGTTCTTAATCTATATTACAAATTACAAATGAATACAAATTTCAAATGATTAACTAGATTTACAATAGTAAGGTAGTTCAGAATATTTAGATTGTAAAATTAGTATTGAGAATGGTTTTGTCTTGGCATGTTACATAGTTTCTATTAGAGCTGCTATATTGGAGTATATCAGGCAAACTTAAGACTAGTTTGAGATTTATTAGACAATAGCTATTTTCGGGATTTTGTGTTTACTGTCCTTTGGGTCAGTGTTGGTGTAGATGAGGAGGATGTGTGTGTGTGCGTGTGTGTGCGTGAATCGGTGGTTTTCGTGTATTTAGTTGATGGTGGGGTGTGTTAGTGAGATAAGATGTTTTTTGATGATAGTGTTGAAAATGGTGGCTGAGTCTGCAGTTCTGGAGTTTTCAGGTAAGCTGTTCCAGATTTTAGGCCCTTTACTGTACATTGAACGTTTGTATAGATTTCCAGACCAGAAACTGCTCGACCAGCTCCGGGGTAGCCACCAACAACATCGTAAGCCCAGCAACTACCACCTGTTGCAGCAGCCTTGCCAAAAATAAAAATACAAATCGTATGCATTCTTGCAACTCAGTGTCATGCTGGGATACAGCAGTATACAGCAACTGATGGGCTGAAGGTATACCCTCCTTATAAAATTTACTTATGTATAACTACATACACACACACTTATTATGTTGCGCCAAAGTGGATAGGCCACTTACCTTTACAACCCTTACCTCCCCCTTCCCCCTCCCAACCATTTCCCAATTTCCATCCTTACCCATCCTTCTTCCTTCCCCATCTTACCGAAGCTCAGGTCAAATCAAGCTCAAGCTCAAATAGATTTCCAGAAGGTTACCCGGCCTTGGCTCCCTGTCCCTCTCTCTCTCTCTCTCTCTCTCTCTCTCTCTCTCGCGCGCGCGAGCGTCACAACTGTCAGAAGTGATGACTTAACTAGGTATAAATCTTTCAGTATGGGATGAGCGCATCAAGTCAGGGTGAGAGTGGAACATTACAACAGCCAGTGATGCAACTCTACACTCTAAGCCAGTAATGATGCTCACTAAGGCACTCTGGTCTCTAAGACTGACGTATTTCTATATAAGGCAGATGCACAATACCCCTACCTGGAGAGGGTTTCGGGCTCAACGCCCCCGCGGCCCGGTCTGTAACCAAGCCTCGCGGTAGATCAGGGCCTGATCAACCAGGCTGTTACTGCTGGCCGCACGTAATTCGACTTGCGAACCACAGCCCGGCTGTGGAAGCAGGGGAGCAACACGCACAATAAGAGCTTACTCGATAAGCGTGAAGGGACCAAGACTTTTCAACACCTTCCCTTCATACATAAGGGTAGTTACCAACAGACACCCATCCCTGGCTGTCTTCAAGAAGAAACTGGATAACCTCCTCCAGTCAGTCCCTGATTAGTTGGAAAGGGGGTTTAGTTGACCTAATTACCGGAGGAAACCAGTGCTCCATTCCTTATTACTGCCCAGATTTGGACAATAGTTCCTACCCAGACACCGGGAGTCACGGCTCAGTACGGTGTCGGCTGAGGTGGCCCTATGAATCCTGATTGAACGACTGACCACCTCAAAACTGCGTCTTCAAGAGTAATGGACTGATTACATCAACTTCACATCTATACTGCTTTTGCTAGCTCTTCTGTACTCGACTGAAGAAGCCTACTGTGTAGGCGAAACGTTTCGGAATTAAGATACCTAACTATTGCACATGTGTCTTACTTACCAACCTGTCAGTAGTGTATACCATCTTCATGTTGACTCTTATGAATCCTCAAGAACATAAATTGCTAACCCCCCCCCACCCTACTTATACATCGCACTAAGGAGAGAGGAGCTTACCACGACGTTTCGGTCCGACTTGGACCATTTACAAAGTTACACTGTGTGACTAGATCAGTGTGAGGAACTCAGTAAGATCAGTAAATTAATATATATATGGGTGATCTGTGAGGAATGAATCTGGAAAGTTACACAGAGGGCAAAACAAAATTAAATGCCATGATATAGTCACTCCTTACCCCCCAAAATTCACCCACTACCCACATGCTGCAAGCCTCGGTTTCTATAAATATATCACTGGAAATCAGTGGGGGGGTTTTCGTGGCATATAGAGTGAAGTAGGATACGGGCAGGATGTCAGTACAGCATACCTGTGGGACATGTAAGAAAATCCTTGGGAGGATATCCAGGATCACATGCATCCTGTGCTTTTCCAAGCATTATATTTCTTGTGCAAGAATAAACACTGCCTCAAAAAATGACCTTGAACAAGCGAGGTGCTTCTGGTTGTGCAAAAAGATGTAGAACTAGCACTACTGTCCTAGTACTACTGTCCTAGCACTACTGTCCACAGTGCTGGTGCTGGCCCAGGCTCAGCCCCAGTGCTGACTCAGACTCAGCCCCCAGCCTTAGTGCCAGTCCAGACTGTGCTAGGGACTCTACCACAGTCACCACTAATACCTTAAATATACAACCATCATTGCACGAGACCTTAGCTCACATTACAGATGTAGTGGAGGAGTTTTTCTCTTCTGGGGAAAGTAGTTCCCTGGAAGCAGGACGGGGTGGCCCTGGCTTGGTTACTGAGGATTATAGTGCAGTCCTAGAAACTGCATAAATTGAGAACACACCTACCAAAAATTCTACCCAATCAAAAGTGAAATTGTACAAATTCTATGTTTGGGGCATCTGTAAGCATGGCATATCAGGAAAAACAAATGGGATATGCAACTTTGAGCATCCCAAAAAATGTCGTGACCTCTTGTCTAAAGGAGTGTGTCGTTCTCCCTCCTGTTAATTCTTTCACCCAGAAATGTGCCACTCTTCAGTCCTCCAAAAACAGTGCTACACCACCAGCTGCCCTGCATACCATATAAAAGGGACCAGGAGGTACAGACCTCATAATACAAACAGTAGCTATGACAACTCCACTCCAAGTTATTTTTTAGTGACAGCAAACAAAAAAAAAAGAAAATGTAAGGAAATAACAAAAATAGTCCACCACCTTGGAGGCTTGTTGGATTGGAGGCACAGCCACTGACCCCCCCCCCCATGGCCCTCCAGAACCACAATTACTTATGCCAATAACAAAATCCCCCCAACAAACACAAAATATAACCTCGTTTATTTTTGCTAATATACAGGACCTTAAACCATCCACCAACAACAAAATACCTTTTTATTAGTGGACTTCTAGAGGAATCAAATGCGATGTTTGCAGCCTTCACAGAGACCCACACAAAAGATCACTTTGACAACGAAATATGGATAAATGGGTACAACCTTTTTAGATGAGACAGAAAAAGCAGGCAACAAGGGAGGGTTGGCCTATATGTCAAAGAGTCGCTCATCTGCATGGAGATTCTGAACACCACAAATGATATAGTTGAAGTTCTAGCAATAAAGATCGAGAACCAAAACCTAGTCATCGTGGTTGTATATAAGCCACCAGGTGCAACCTCCCAACAGTTCAAGGAACACCTACTGAAAATTGATTACTGTCTGGAAAGCCTTCCAGCTCCATCCCCAAACATCTTACTGCTTGGTGATTTCAACCTAAGGCATACAAGATGGAAGAATATAGCAAATAATGTTATAGCAGAAACAGTGCCTGGAGGCAGCGCAGACGAAAGCTCACACACACATGAACTACTAAATCTATGCCATACACACACCCTAAGTCAGGAGATAGTGGAGCCAACAAGACTGGAAAACACACTTGATTTTATCTTCACAAATAATGAGGACCTGGTAAGAGACATAACAATATCCAAAACAACTAATTCCGATCACAATCTAATCGAAGTTCAGACTTATATGCACAGGGATCCTGATCAGCAAAATGCACGTAGCTGTGAAGGTGTCTTCAACAAATACAACTTCAACAACAAGAACATCAACTGGGACCAGGTGAACCATATCTTAAATGAAACATGTTGGGAAGATATCTTATATAACATGGATCCAAACCAGTGGCTTGAAAGGATCAACTTCCTGGCAGCAGAAGTATGTTCAAGGCATATTCCCCTAAGAAAGAAGAGAAGTAAACTGGAGAGAGAAAGACGCTCCCTCTACAGGAGAAGGCGAAGAATCACTGAGCTCCTCAAGAATGCTAGATTATCTGATACACGGAAGGAAGCGCTGACCAGGAAAGTGGAAAATATCGAACTTAAGTTAAAAGTCTCTTACAGGATCCAGGACAGACAGGAGCTTTAAGTGATTAGTGAAATTGAAAGAAATTCGAAATATTTATTTTCATATGCTAAAAAAAAGGCAAAAACCACATCTAGTATCAGATACTGAAATCCCAATGCTACTTTGTGTTTAGCGAGCCACTAATTAATCTAAAGATAGACAATCCAAATTATTTTTTCGTGAATGAGCCTCATATCTCCATCAGTGTATGTCAGATTTCCGACATTACCCTAACTCTGATAGACTGAGAAAGCCATTGACAACATGCCCATGCACTCAGCCCCGTGCCCAGACTCGTGAAACTCTGTGTTCATCAAGAACTGCAAGAAACCCCTTTTGCATGTGCTAAGTATACTATGGAGAAGGAGCTTAGACATGGGTGAAATTCCACAGTCACTTAAAACAACGGTGGCAGCAAAGCATTAGCTAAGAACTATGGACCAATAGCTCTAACGTCCCACATCATAAAAATCTTTGAAAGAGTGCTAAGAAGCATGATTGCAAACCACTTGGATTCCCAAAAACTGCACAATCCAGGGCAACATGGGTTCAGGGCAGGTCGCTCCTGCCTCTCGCAACTACTGGATCACTAAGATATGGTCTTGGATGCACTGGAAGAAAAACAGAATGCAGATGTAATATACACAGACTTTGCAAGTCTTTGACAAGTGCGATCATGGCGTAATAGCACACAAAATACGTGCTAATGGAATAACTGGCAAAGTGGGGAGATGGAACTTCAACTTTCTAACCAATCGAACACAAAGAGTAGTGGTCAACAGAGTTAAATCGGAAGCTGCTATAGTGAAAAGCTCTATTCCACAAGGCACAGTACTCGCCTCTATCCTGTTCCTCATCCTCATATCAGACATAGACACAGATGTAATCCACAGCACCGTGCCATCCTTTGCAGACGATACTAGGATCTGCATGAGACTGTCATCTATTGAGGACACGGTTAACCTCCAAGAAGATATAAACCAAGTTTTCCAATGGGCAACAAAAAACAATACGAGGTTCAATGAAGACAAATTCCAACTACTCCGTTATGGAAAACTGGAGGAAATAATAACTAGAACTGAGTATACTACAAACTCTAATCACACAGTAGAGCGGAAAAATAATGTGAGGGACCTGGGAGTGGTAATGTCTGAGGATCTCACTTTCAAGGATCACAACAGTGCCACGATCACAATTGCAAAGAAAATGATAGGATGGATAATGAGAACATTCAAAACAAGAGATGCCAAGCCAATGATGATCCTTTTCAAATCACTTGTTCTCCCTAGGCTGGAATACTGCTGTACATTAACATCTCCGTTCAAAGCAGGTAAAATTGCAGATCTAGAGAATGTACAGAGAACCTTTACTGCACATATAAGTTCTATCAAACACCTCAACTACTGGGAACGCTTGAAAGCACTTGTCTTGTACTCACTGGAACGCAGGCGAGAGATATCATAATCTACACTTGGAAAATCCTAGAAGGAATGATCCCGAATTTTGCAGGCGATGCAAAATACCCCTAATGAAAAGTAGGGGCGCCATTGGTACACTAAGAGAAAACACCATAAGTGTCTGGGGCCAAAGACTGTTCAGCAGCTTCCCACCATGCATAAGGAAAATTATCAATAGGCCCCTGGCTGTCTTCAAGAGGGAGCTGAACAGATACTTAAAGTCGGTGCCGGATCAGCCGGGATGTGATTCGTACGTTGGACTATGTGCTGCCTGCAGTAACAGCCTGGTTGATCAGGCCCTGATCCACCGGGAGGCCTGGTCGTGGACCGGGCCGCGGGGGTGTTGATCCCCGGAATGCCCTCCAGGTAGACTGTGTTGAGAAATTGATTTAAGAAACGCTTGAGAAAGCAAAATATAAATGGATAATAGAATAATGCAAGTGAGAGTTAAGATGAGCCACATTACTGTTGTTGATTACCCAGACTGTGTGAGAACCAGCAACAGGACTTAAAGGGGAACAAAGACGGTAAACAGTGTGCAGACACTTCCATCTTATTACTCGAGTCTTAAACACTTGTGGATCACGCAGCGCAAGTTGTGGAGGCTCAGTCTGATAATCGCGAGGCAGGCGCTGCCTACCTGTACTTGTTTAATTGTCGTTTAACACGATATAAGTCAGTTGAAGTAATTCATAGTCTTAAATATGTACTCACTGGAGCGAAGGAGAGAGAGATACATGGTAATATAATCCTGGAAGGGACTTGAGGGCCTTGTCCCAAATCTGCACACTGTCATAACATACTGGAGTGAGAGATATTTGAGAATGTGTTGACTAAGCCCAGTGACAAATAGTTGCGCCGTGATCACTATTAGAAAACACTGTATCAACATCCATGGCCCCAAACTGTTTAACACACTACCATTAGATATCAGAAACACTGCCGGAATAAGCGTAGAAGTTTTCGAAAGGAAAATGGACATGTACCTCCTCCAAGTGCTAGTTCAACCAGGCTGTGATGGATATGTGGGGCATCTATTAGCGAGTCTACTCAACAGATTCCATCAAACAGGTATCGTACCGGATAAAAGAAAAATGATGAAAGTGTTGCCTATTTACAAGGCGGAAGATAGGTGCTTAGCTTCAAGTTATAGGCTAATCAACCTAACCTTATTTCTGGGAAAGCTATTTTAATCATTAATTACTGATGCAATTCGAACCTACTTATTTTTAACACATCGGTCGTCTCCCAACGAGGCAGTGTGACCCGAAAAAGAAGAAACACTTTCACCATCACTCACTCCATCACTATTTTGTCAGAGTCGCGCAGATGATACAGTTCAGATGCCCCTCGAAACTGCAAGTAACCCCACCCCTCCTTCAGAGTGCAGGCACTGTACTTCCCACTTCCAGGACTCAAGTCCGGCTAACCGGTTTCCCTGAATCCCTTCATAAATGTTACCTTGCTCACACTATGAATCTTAACATAGTTTCACAAAAGGGTCATTCTTGCCTTACGAATTTACTAATATATTTTTTTCAGAGTGGTAGTCAAGGTGGTAGACCATGATGAAGAATGTGAGAGAGCTCACAATACACACTGCTGCTCCCTGGTATAGTACAGATGTGAGAGAGCTCACTACACACTGCTGCTCCCTGGTATAGTACAGATGTGAGAGAGCTCACAATACACACTGCTGCTCCCTGGTATAGTACAGATGTCAGAGAGCTCACTACACACTGCTGCTCCCTGGTATAGTACAGATGTGAGAGAGCTCACAATACACACTGCTGCTCCCTGGTATAGTACAGATGTGAGAGAGCTCACAATACATACTGCTGCTCCCTGGTATAGTACAGATGTGAGAGAGCTCACAATACATACTGCTGCTCCCTGGTATAGTACAGATGTGAGAGAGCTCACAATACACACTGCTGCTCCCTGGTATAGTACAAATGTGAGAGAGCTCACAATACACACTGCTGCTCCCTGGTATAGTACAAATGTGAGAGAGCTCACAATACACACTGCTGCTCCCTGGTATAGTACAGATGTGAGAGAGCTCACAATACACACAAAACAACACCATTGCTATCATTGCAGTTCATTATGGCACCTCCAGGGACAAACGTTCATATTACAACGTTTAATGTTTTTCTTCTGAAACCTCGTTGTCACACGTACAATGCTTGATAATAATAATAATAATAATAATAATAATAATAATAATAAAATATCTTTATTTCTACAAGTACATGTACAAGGTATACAGACCATAACTGATATCAATGCCATACTACTATATAGAAAGCCGCTTGTTATGCTGATAATTTAGGGAAAATTAGATCAGTTGAAAAGTTGTTGGAACAGTTAAGAAAGCGACGTTAGTCTGTTGTACAACCACCTGGGAGCCGTGCTGAACAACCACCTGGGAGCCGTGTTGTACAACCAACTAGGAGCCGTGTTGTACAACCAACTGGGAGGAGTGCTGTACAACCACCTGGGAGCCGTGTTGAACAACCACCTGGGAGCCGTGTTGTACAACCAACTGGGAGGAGTACTGTACAACAACCTGGGAGCCGTGTTGTACAACCAACTGGGAGGAGTGCTGTACAACCACCTGGGAGCCGTGTTGTACAACCACCTGGGAGCTGTGTTGTACAACCACCTGGGAGCCGTGTTGTACAACCAACTGGGAGCCGTGTTGTACAACCAACTGGGAGGAGTACTGTACAACCACATGGGATCCGTGTTGTACAACCACCTGGGATCCGTGTTGTACAACCACCTGGGAGCCGTGTTGTACAACCAACTGGGAGCCGTGTTGTACAACCAACTGGGAGGAGTGCTGTACAACCACCTGGGAGCCGTGTTGTACAACCACCTGGGAGCCGTGTTGTACAACCAACTGTGAGCCGTGTTGTGCAACCAACTGGGAGGAATACTGTACAACCACCTGGGAGCCGTGTTGTACAACCACCTGGGAGCCGTGTTGTACAACCACCTGGGAGCCGTGTTGTACAACCACCTGGGAGCCGTGTTGTACAACCACCTGGGAGCCGTGTTGTACAACCACCTGGGAGCCGTGTTGTACAGCCACCTGGGAGCCGTGTTGTACAACCACCTGGGAGCCATGCTGTGCAACCACCTGGGAGCCGTGTTGTACAACCACCTGGGAGCCGTGTTGTACAACCACCTGGGAGCCGTGTTGTACAACCACCTGGGAGCCGTGTTGTACAACCACCTGGTAGCCGTGTTGTACAACCTCCTGGGAGCCGTGTTGTACAACCACCTGGGAGCCGTGTTGTACAACCACCTGGGATCCGTGTTGTACAACCACCTGGGAGCCGTGTTGTACAGCCACCTGGGAGCCGTGTTGTACAACCACCTGGGAGCCGTGTTTTTACAACCACCTGGGAGCCGCGTTGTACAACCACCTGGGAGCCGTGTTGTACAATCACCTGGTAGCCGTGTTGTACAACCACCTGGGAGCCATGCTGTGCAACCAACCTGGAGCCGTGTTGTACAACCACCTGGGAGCCGTGTTGTACAACCACCTGGGAGCCGTGTTGTACAACCACCTGGGAGCTGTGTTGTACAACCACCTGGGAGCAGCGTTGTACAACCACCTGGGAGCCGTGTTGTACAATCACCTGGTAGCCGTGTTGTACAACCACCTGGGAGCCGTGTTGTACAGCCATCTGGGAGCCGTGTTGTACAACCACCTGGGAGCCATGCTGTGCAACCACCTGGGAGCCGTGTTGTACAACCACCTGGGAGCCGTGTTGTACAACCACCTGGGAGCCGTGTTGTACAACCACCTGGGAGCCGTGTTGTACAACCACCTGGGAGGAGTACTGTACAACCACTTGGGAGCCGTGTTGTACAACCACCTGGGAGCCGTGTTGTACAACCACCTGGGAGCCATGCTGTGCAACCACCTGGGAGCCGTGTTGTACAACCACCTGGGAGCCGTGTTGTACAACCACCTGGGAGCCGTGTTGTACAACCACCTGGGAGCCGTGTTGTATAACCACCTGGGAGCCGTGTTGTACAACCACCTTGGAGCCGTGTTGTACAACCACCTGGGAGCCGTGTTGTACAACCACCTTGGAGCCGTGCGTGTACAACCACCTTGGAGCCGTGTTGTACAACCACCTGGGAGCCGTGTTGTACAACCACCTGGGAGCCG
>WNWK01012934.1:35000-57454 GCA_009830355.1 Cherax destructor
AAGTGTGGCCTCAAGCTGGACTGCACTAGTACAGGAGACCTGGAAACCAGTCACATGTATGACACAGGTCTGTTGTTGAGTCCAGATTCAGAGAGTGTAGAGTAATGTGTCCACCTTCTGAGTTAGTCACTGTACAGACACTGCTGTATCCTCGAGTTCAGTGACGTCGTTATAGTCTGGTAGCAGTGAGAGCAGTGAAGTCTGGAGCAGTGAAGTCTGGAGCAGTGTAGTCTGGAGCAGTGTAGTCTGGAGCAGTGAAGTCTGGAGCAGTGAAGTCTGGAGCAGTGTAGTCTGGAGCAGTGTAGTCTGGAGCAGTGAAGTCTGGAGCAGTGTAGTCTGGAGCAGTGTAGTCTGGAGAAGTGTAGTCTGGAGAAGTGAAGTCTGGAGCAGTGTAGTCTGTAGCAGTGAAGTCTGGAGCAGTGTAGTCTGGAGCAGTGTAGTCTGGATCAGTGTAGTCTGGAGCAGTGAAGTCTGGAGCAGTGTAGTCTGTAGCAGTGAAGTCTGGAGCAGTGTAGTCTGGAGCAGTGTAGTCTGGAGCAGTGTAGTCTGGAGAAGTGTAGTCTGGAGAAGTGAAGTCTGGAGCAGTGTAGTCTGGAGCAGTGTAGTCTGGAGCAGTGAAGTCTGGAGCAGTGTAGTCTGGAGCAGTGTAGTCTGGAGCAGTGTAGTCTGGAGAAATGTAGTCTGGAGAAGTGAAGTCTGGAGCAGTGTAGTCTGTAGCAGTGAAGTCTGGAGCAGTGTAGTCTGGAGCAGTGTAGTCTGGAGCAGTGAAGTCTGGAGCAGTGTAGTCTGCAGCAGTGAGAGCAGTGAAGTCTGGAGCAGTGTAGTCTGGAGCAGTGTAGTCTGGAGCAGTGTAGTCTGGAGAAGTGAAGTCTGGAGCAGTGAAGTCTGGAGCAGTGTAGTTGGAGCAGTGTAGTCTGGAGCAGTGTAGTCTGGAGAAGTGAAGTCTGGAGCAGTGTAGTCTGGAGCAGTGTAGTCTGGAGCAGTGAAGTCTGGAGCAGTGTAGTCTGTAGCAGTGAGAGCAATGTAGTCTGGAAGCGTAGTCTGGAGCAGTGTAGTCTGGAGAAGTGAAGTCTGGAGCAGTGTAGTCTGTAGCAGTGAGAGCAGTGTAGTCTGGAGCAGTGTAGTCTGTAGCAGTGAGAGCAGTGTAGTCTGGAAGCGTAGTCTGGAGCAGTGTAGTCTGTAGCAGTGAGAGCAGTGTAGTCTGGAAGCGTAGTCTGGAGCAGTGTAGTCTGTAGCAGTGAGAGCAGTGTAGTCTGGAGCAGTGTAGTCTGTAGCAGTGAGAGCAGTGTAGTCTGGAGCAGTGTAGTCTGTAGCAGTGAGAGCAGTGAAGTCTGGAGCAGTGTAGTCTGTAGCAGTGAGAGCAGTGTAGTCTGGAAGCGTAGTCTGGAGCAGTGAACATCATAAACGGACAAAGGCAGAAGTAAGGATGCAAGGCAGCGAGCGAAATACAAACAAGGAAAAGCTGACGACAGAACGAAATCAAGAACAGAGGAAGCAAGAGAAATATACAGAGAGAGAATCAAGAACTCCTCACAGAAAATAACAATTGGTCTGGCCCAGAAAATGTAGACAGGAGGGAAATATATTAGCATTATGCTAATGAAATCTGCATGTACGGGAGAGTATGCTGGTACCAATACTCCAGAAAATATTAAAATATGCTAAGGAAGGGGAGGTGTTGCGTTAGAAAAGGAATGTGTGTGTATTTTTACCTGGGGTATGTGCAAATCGTCAGGGCAACTCAGAGAATGTTTTGATCTTTGTCGCCCAGACTTCCACGTGTAAGGACTGCGTCTCTGCCAAGAAAACAAGGTATGACAAGCTAACAGAACTTTTCAGACGAGGAGAGTAATAAGTAGACTCCAAAATAAGGGAACAAACAAGGAAGAACAATAGGTGGTACGAATGTGCACAGCAGTGGGACAAGCCAAGCTAGTTGTACACACAACAAGGTCGAACAGATACCAGACAAGTGCTGAATCAGTATTGGAGAAAGCTGGGATATGTACACCATACTGGTACATTACCAGTAATACTAACAAAACTCATATTTAACCAAAACAAACAAAATGGCAAATTTTACCTCCTACTTGTAAATATTCAGGGTTTCAAATCAAATAAAAATGTCATTGGTATAATAGCGGGCTCCTCACAGAAGCAAATAATTTTTGGAGCATTTACAGAACATATTAAGAACAAAAGAAAGAAGGAACACTACAGTAGGCTTACTGGCCCATACGAGGCAGGCCCAAGTCTCCTACTGGCTTAAGCCAATGACCCAACCTACTTAGGTCAGGTCACATTCACTTAAGGAAGGAACACGGCATCAGACCCACTAGCACAAGCTAGTCAGGTCCAACTCACACCCACCTACACCCACTCATGTATTTATCTAACCTATTTTTAAAACTACACAACGTTTTAGCTTCTGTGACGGTACTCGGGAGTTTGTTCCACTCATCCACAACTCTATTGCCAAACCAGTGATTTCCTATATCCTTCCTGAATCTGAATTTTTCCAACTTAAAACCATTGCTGCGAGTCATGTTTTGACGATATTTTTAGCACGCTATTTACATCCCCTTTATTTATTATTTTTTTCCATTTATACACCTCAATCATATCCCCCCTAATTCTACGCCTTTCTAGAGAGTGCAGATTCAGGGCCCTCAGTCTATCCTCATAGGGAAGATTTCTGATACATGGGATCAACTTTGTCATCCTCCTTTGTACGTTTTCCAGTGCATTTATATCCATTCTGTAATACGGTGACCAGAACTGTGCAGCATAATCTAAATGAGGCCTAACCAAGGATATATAGAGTTAAAGAACAACCTGAGGACTCATATTATTTATGCTTCTTGATAGGAAGCAAAGGATTCTGTTCGCTTTATTGCGAACACTTATGCACAATTGTCTTGGTTTCAGATTACTGCTAAACAGAACTCCTAAATCCTTTTCGCAATCAGTAATATTAAGATCTACATTATTTAGTTTATATGTGACATGGTTATTTTCCTATCCAATATTTAGAACTTTGCATTTGTTTATATTAAACTGCATCTGCCACTTCTCCGACCACTGCATCAGTTTATTCAAATCTTCCTGGAATGCTCTGACGTCCTCGTCAGAATGAATTCGACGGCCTATTTTGGTGTCATCGGTAAAGTAAAGCACTTAAATTACTGGGAACTCCTTCAAGTCTTGAACATGTACTCATTGGAGCGGAGAGAGAGATACATGATAATATATACCTGGAAAGTACTCGAGGGCCTGGTCCCAAATCTTCACACTCCCATAACAACATACTGGAGTGAGAGATATGGGAGGAAGTGCAAAATAAACCCAGTGAGGAGCAGGGGTGCGGTGGGCACAATAAGAGAACACTGTATCAACATTCGTGGGAGATGTTTTGGATGGTGAGATCATGATAAAATTTAGAATATTTATAGATAAACTATTAAGACTGGTTATAATTATAAGCATAATTTTTAAAGGGGTGGACCGGAAAGCCAGCGGAAGGCCTCAGTCAGATGACCAAAATCTCCAGTGGCGGGTCATCATATGACTAAGACCCACGTCAGGGAACACTTGTCCTGTTTCCTGGCAAATCTTACCTAACATATTTATAGATGTGACAGAGCAAATAGGTCACAGAGTAAAGTAGGACTCTATAAAAAAAGACACTTGTTGATACAAAACTGATGAATTTATCTAGGATTCTAAGTATTAAGGTGAAAAACAACAATTTAGTAATTATCCTTGTATATGGACCACCGGCAGCTGAGGAATTCACGAATCATATGAGAAAGATACTGATCGTTCTTGAAAATCCCACACTAAATATTGTCCTCCTCGTAGATTTCAATCTCCCAAATATGAAGTGAAGATGGTAGATCAATGTTGCACCAGAAGTGGTTCCCAGCAGCTCGCTGACTCGTGGGGCTTTGTGAAAACTTTGAATGATGTCAGAACTAATCAGAGATCAACAATCATACACACAGTATACTGTGATCACAGCATACTGTGATCACAGTATACTGTGATAACAGCATACTGTGATCACACCATACTGTGATGACAGCGTACTGTGATAACAGCATACTGTGATAACAGCATACTGTGATCACAGCATACTGTGATAACAGCATACTGTGATCACAGCATACTGTGATCACAGCGTACTGTGATAACAGCATACTGTGATCACAGCATACTGTGATCACAGCATACTGTGAACACAGCATACTGTAATCACAGCATACTGTGATCACAGCATACTGTAATCACAGCATACTGTGAACACAGTATACTGTAATCACAGCATACTGTGATCACAGCATACTGTGAACACAGCATACTGTAATCACATCATACTGTGAACACAGCATACTGTGATCACAGCATACTGTGATCACAGCAAACTGTGATCACAGCATACTGTGATCATAGCATACTGTGATCATAGCATACTGTGATCACAGCATACTGTGATCACAGCATACTGTGAACACAGCATACTGTGATCACAGCATACTGTGATCATAGCATACTGTGATCACAGCATACTGTGATCACAGCATACTGTGATCACAGCATACTGTGATCATAGCATACTGTGAACACAGCATACTGTGATCACAGCATACTGTGAACACAGCATACTGTGATCACAGCATACTGTGAACACAGCATACTGTGAACACAGCATACTGTGATCACAGCAGCAACGAAGTAGGAACTCAGGGGTGGAACACTCCTCAATATGAGATGTTTAGTATATTTAACTTCAGTCAAAGAAGTGACCGAGATATAATTACCATTGAAGTGTCAGACATATGTTGTGAACATGACCGTCGTAGCGCCACACCAGTGTCTGGGAAGCTGCTCACACAAGCATACAAAGTCTACATTAAATATATTCCACTGAGAGAACTTTACATAAGTTCAAATATAAAAAGAAAGCGTAGAAGAATGTACAGAAGAAAAGGTTAAGAAACTGCCTAGTAACGTGAATATATCACAAAGAAGGAAAGATAATCATAGCTGAGAGATAATCGAGACAGAACAATAGCCAAAGCTGTTTTACCAGACACTGGAATTACAAAAAAAAAAAAAAAAAACATCCGAACTATCGCAACAAAACCCCAACTATTTTTATGCATAAAAATCCAGGTTAAAATTTGCCTATAAAATTGGATCATTAATAACAGGAGGTTCGCATAATGACGACGAAAAAAACAAATGTTATCATTAATCACAGGAGGTTCGCACAACGACCACGAAATAAAAATTGCGTGAAATGTTAAAGACCAACGTGAATCATTGTTCAGCAATCCACTGAACGAAAACAGAGTGAAGAATGCAGATTTTTTTTTCGTCACATCAGAAAAAGAGATCATATAACTGATGTAAACAGTAATCCCATAGAATTCGAAAAAATAAATAGAAAACATGTCCATGAAAGTAGCAACTGGACCTATGAACACTATGTGCTTATTTGTCCTCTTATAATTCATTAATAAAATATCTTAATAATGAACATAAAATACAAGATATATTAAGCAAATTTGCTTGTAAAAGATAAGTCAACTGTGGATATAAATCCAGATGTGCTCCTGTGAACCCTTCTGGGGTCTAGTTCCTGGGTCTCTTGTGTATCCATATGCTCTTGTGCTACCATCCACAGGATGGTTAGGTTAGGTAAGGTTCGTCAGGAAACAAGACAGCTGTTTCCTGACGATGGTCTTAGATGACGACCCGCCGTTGGAGCTTTTGGTCATCTGACCGAGGCCTTCCGCTGGCTTACCGGTCCACTCCTTTAAAATTTATGGTCACGGGACGGATATTTGGTGCACAATAAACTAGCCACTACTGTCCACAGGATGGATAAAAATAATAATAATTGACCTCGTACAGCATAATTTATTAATTAGTACAAGAAGTTATAAACCCGTATGGATGCTAGAGCTACGTGGTGGAGCTGGGACACATGACATGACTCACCACCCTCCCTGGGACACATGGCCCGGGACCACGGTCCTGAATGTGGCTTGATAGTTCATTCATATTGTGATGTATTGAAGAGTGGCCGTGAAGGGGCGTGCCCAGCTGCTGGGGCCCTCCCTGCCCCCTGCCCTCTCATCCCTTCCCCAACCCTCTCTTCCCTGCTCCTACCCTCTCTTCCCTGCCCCTTGCTCTCTCCTCCCTACCCCCAACCCTCTCCTCCCTTGCCCCTACCCTCTCCTCCCTGCCCCAGTCCTATGCTCTCTGCTTCTCTCTCTCTCTCTTGTCTCCCATTTCCCCTCTCCCCCAACTGATCCACCCACGGCCTGCCCCATGGCCTGCCCCACGGCCTGCCTCACAGGCTGCCCGCTGCCCCAACACAGCAGCAGTGAGCCTGGCACAGGTCTGGTGAGCGGTTGCCCACGTCCAGTATGCGCTAACTCTCCTTCCGGGAGGTACGACTCGATAACCCCGTACTGTCCAGCGTGTTGTGACGGGTTGTAGGTGCGGCCCACACACCCACCACCGTCCTGTGGGTGCAGTTCCACCTCATATTCCCTGGAACTTGGGCTAACTAGAGCAATCTGTGTCCTTCCTGTGGAAGTGTTGTGTCACACAGAACTGTGTCTAGGATAACTGTGTGGCCTCACAGGAATCTGTGTCATACAGAACTGTGTCTGGTGATAACTGTGACTTGTCAAGTGTCAACTCGCGTGATTACGCGTACGACGGGGGATGTTATGTTCGTGTCATGATTACTTATATTGGCAGAGTAACGACAACATTGCACATTAAGGTGTTATCCAATATTGTATTTGTTAAGGAACATCAGCCCAGCTGTCTGGTCGAACGCCAGGCCTGTCCTAAACTGGACGCAAGGCCTGTCCTAAACTGGACGCCAGGCCTGTCCTAAACTGGACGCAAGGCCTGTCCTAAACTGGACGCCAGGCATGCCCTAAACTGGACGCCAGGCCTGCCCTAAACTGGACGCCAGGCCTGCCCTAAACTGGACGCCAGGCCTGCCCTAAACTGGATAGGAAATGTCACGGAGATATAAAGCACTTAAGACATAAAGGAGAGTCTAGACAAGTGTGTACTGAGTGTAATTTTAAATCGGTAAGCTTCAGGTTTCTCAGTGAAAGTTTGTGGGAGAGAAAGACGAAGGAAGAGCAATATTACCAGTGAGAAAAAATATTTATTGTGAGGGTGAATCCTTTACACGTTTGTGTTTATGACTCAGTATTTTCCTCAGATGTATGTGTGAGGTGGTGGCAGCAGTGGTCACTCCCCAACACTGGTGTGAGGTGGTGGCAGCAGTGGTCACTCCCCAACACTGGTGTGAGGTGGTGGCAGCAGTGGTCACTCCACCACACTAGTGTGATGTAGTGGCAGCAGTGGTCACTCCACACTAATGTGAAGTAGTGGTAGCAGTGGTCACTCCCCCACACACACTAGTGTGAGGTAGTGGCAGCAGTGGTCACTCCCCCACACTACTCTGGACTTCCTGTAGTGTGGTGAAGGTGACTTGTGCCAAGGTCCGTCATAAGTGCGACATTACCTTAAATCCGGGAACGAGAGAGAGATTTGTGTGTCGGAGCCTTGGATGGAGCAGTGCTAGTGTGGCCCTCGTGTGGACCTGTGCCATAAGGTGATGTGCTGGTATACTTCACCTGTCACCATTAACAGTGTTGACGTGTGTAGGCCTCTAATGGTGATATGGCTACTACTACACGACTCTCCTTTCGTGTATCTGACGCTTGGTGATAGTGATACTTTTAAATATAAGTATGTCAGTGTTGATAATCTGGACTTGTGGCAATCTACAAGCTAGATAGGTGATAATTTTGTGCCGAAATTTTGGGTAAGTGTCTTCATCTGTCTTCTCGTCACTGGACAAATCATTCTCGTAGTGCTTAAAGTCAATCAGTGTTAAGTAGAGGTAATGTAGCATTGTGTGTTCCACAGAGGGAGGTGGTAGGTTACTGTGTCGTAGACCTTGACAAGTGTGATAGGCCCATGAACTGTGAGTTTGTTTCAGGGACCATTACGAGGTGCGGAGCATCTTGTGCGTTGGATAAGTGACTAGGTGCATTACACGGTGTGGTTGTGTTGTGTGTGTCGTACATGTAAACTGCCTCCTGGCACTGTCTATCTTATGTGTGTTGCTACATTCTTGTACTGTACCTGTCTAAAATTGAAATCTCCAAACAAGGTTATGTTTGGGGGTCGGGTTCATTAGGTTTTCTGCGCACTACCATATTTTCGCTACCATATTTTTAAACTGCTTGGGATTTGCATCTGATGGTTTGTGTTCAAGAATTCTCACCAAATTCTGAATTCATCTCTGAGTAACAGTGTTTCGACTCCAGTGTTTATAGTGTTAAGCGACTCAAGTTCAGATGGGTAAATCGTTTCTCTTATTATTTTTTTGAGCATTCCTCTCATCAGGGTGGCTTCTGTCTTGTTATGTATGATATCTGCAATGGTTGTGTTATACCCCAGCACGCAGGATGGGGCTCATACAAGGTGTTGAAATGTTGTCAGCCTGAGCTGGGAGACTTCAGCAGGGCAGTGAGGATATCATCAATTATTCAATTTAGAGTTCAGTAGCATGAGAGAGAGAGTGTGAATCTTTGAGGGGTATGCTGCCGTATATACCTCTCTCTCCTCTCTCTCTCTCTCTCTCTCTCTCTCTCTCTCTCTCTCTCTCTCTCTCTCTCTCTCTCTCTCTCTCTCTCTCTCTCTCTCTCTCTACCAAAGCAAGGTGATTCGAAGAAGGAAAACATGAAAACACATTCACCATTGGAGCGGAGGAGAGAGAGATACATGATAATATATACCTGGAAAGTCCTCGAGGGTCTGGTCCCAAATCTGCACACGGCCATAACAACATACTGGAGTGAGAGATATGGGAGGAAGTGTAAAATAAACCCAGTGAGGAGCAGGGGTGCGGTGGGGACAATACGGGAGCACTGAATTAACATCCGGGGTCCCAGACTATTCAACATCTTACCAGAAGATATCAGAAACACTGCTGGAAAAAGTGTAGAAGCCTTCAAGAGGAAACTGGAGAGGTATCTTCACCAGGTACCAGATCAACAAGGCTGTGATGGATATGTGGGGCAGTGGGCCTCCAGCAGCAACAGCCTGGTTGACCAGGCAAGCACCAGACGAGCCTGACCCATGGCCGGGCTCAGAGAGTAGAGAAGCTCTCGAAACTCTTCAAAAGTAAATGTATACCAGAGATACACTGACAACACACCTCCACTGTGCGCCACCACATCTCAGCGTCCCACTTGTCATGTTACGTGTGGGCACTGGACTTCCCACTTCACAAGTCAAACTTCACTTAATTGCTTCGTAGATGTTGTTACCGTGCTCGCACTAACAACATGTGTTCCAAACACCATAATCGTGCTGGGTGCTCCAGCATTTACCTCTTAATTCTTCAGTCTGCTCATTCTTGCTTTGTCGTTTCTCTGCTCTCTGTTATTCCTGTCCTACACCTCACTATCTCCTAAATTTCTTCATTATTTATTCTCCGTATAATATTCACACTGCCTCCAGCCTCCTTCCTCGCTGCAAAATTCAATGACCATGCTTCACACCCATACAAAAGTACTGATTGGAGCAAAAATAGACACCTAATTATCCATCCAAATGTGAAATCATATCAGTCAATCAACAAGTGATAGATGCAGTGCTATCAAAACTACCAGGAGCAACAGTCATTGCCCCTACTAATAGTGTCTTGCTTGGAGCACCTCTGGGAAGAGATGCCATTGACACAATTCTCAGGAAGAAACTGGAAGAATTGAGGAGAATGGAACAACGAATAGGCAATCTTGACACCCATGATGCCTTGTACCTCCTCACAAAATGCTTGAGTCTGCCCAGGTTGACATATTTCCTAAGATGTGCTCCTTCATATGATAATCCTATACTGCACGAATATGACAGTATCCTGAGGCAGATCTTTACTAAAGTACTTAACCTTACTCTAGAAGATGGGCAGTGGGACCAAGCTACACTCCCAGTCAGACTAGGAGGCATTGGTGTCCGCAAGTCATCTCAGATTGTTCTACCTGCTTTCCTGTCTTCATGCATTGCATCCAGAGGGCTTGTAGCAGCAATTCTCCCTGAACATCTTAGGGACACGATTGAAATCCATGACCAAAAGTTCGTTGATGGAGCCAGGATCTGGGATAACCTAACAGGCTCTGAAACCAGGCCTGCTCCCCCCAACAACTACAAACAGTCGCACTGGGATGGCCCAATAGTAGAGAATATAGCCTCAGCAATGCTTCAGAGTGTGTCAGGGAAGGATAGAGCCCGCCTACTTGCAGTGAGAGCTCCTCATGCAGGGGACTTTCTTTTGGCTGTTCCCAACTCCAGCCTTGGCACACGCCTCGACCCACAGACCATCCGCATTGGTGTTGCCCTTCGACTTGCCGCCCCTATTCTCGCCGAACACAGGTGTATTTGTGGCAGTGAAGCAGCAGACCGATTCGGGTACCATGGTCTTGTGTGTCGTAAATCCGAGGAAAGATTGAAAGACATGAAGAGGTTAATAACATTATCAAGAGGAGCCTCACAACAGCCGGATGCCCAGCAGTAAGGGAACCACCCCAACTATGCAGATCTGATGGCAACCAAAAGCGTCCAGATGGTATCACCCTTCAAGCCTGGACAGACGGCAAGCAGGTGGTGTGGGACTACACATGTGCATCTACCTTGGCTGATACCTATCTCCAGTACACCAGGGAGGAAGGAGGGCTGCTGCCACCTTCAGGGAGTCCCAGAAGTCGAGAAAATATGGAGAACTTGCCCATCATTATATGTTTGTTCCCATAGGCTCAGAGACCCTTGGCTCATGGGGAAAGAGTGCATCTAAGTTCCTCAAGGAGCTGGGCAAAAGACTCAACAGGGTAACTAGGGATCCCAGGGCAGCTAGTTTTCTGTTCCAGCGACTCAGCGCTGCTGTTCAGAGGGTAATGCATGCTGTATTCTGGGCACGCGCACCAGCTCGGAAGAGCTGGATGAGATTTTCGCATTATAATCAGTGACAAAGATGTAACAATATGTACTAGACATGTATCTCTCACCTCGTGTACTGTATATGCCATCTTTATATCAACAATGTATCTCTCAAATCTTTTGTACCATATTATGTAATAAAATATACCTTTTGGTAAAAAAAAAAATTAAAAGATGGGGTGGTAGGAGAAGTGGAATATTCAAATGGCATCAGGAAGAAATCCAAATATTCTTCCTTGAAGCCTTTTATCCACTTCTCCGAGGCTATGGGTCCCACAATTTTGTACCAGAGGTGGACCCCATCCTATATATATATATATATATATATATATATATATATATATATATATATATATATATATATATATAATGACGTGCCGAATACGTAAAACTGGTCAATTAGCAAGAACTCATTTAAAATTAAGTCCTTTCTAAAAAAAATTCTTATATGTTTAAATATATATATATTTTTTCAATTATATTAATGTAATAATTAATAATTTTGTACCAAAAGATCCTTAGAAAACTTACCTCACCTTATTATAACAAGCGCAATTTAATTTAGCCTAATCCAACTAAATATATTTTAAGTTTACAATAATTTAATAACAAACAAACACAATGAAATATTTTTTTCGTTAGGTTCAGAATGTTTTTTGCGAAATTATGGCATACACATATTTTCGCTTGCCTTATTCGGCAAGAAGAGCGTTGCTATTTAAGCCAAAATAGCAAGTTTCACCTATTCAACTTCTACCTCTCTGGTTGAGTGTCCAGAATCATGAGAGATGTGGGGATGTGGAAAAAAGTGTAAAATAGACCCTGTGAAAAGTAGGGGCGCCGTGGACTTAATAAGGAAGTGCTGTATCAGCGTCCATGATTCCGGACACGCAACCAGAGGCTATCAGAGGTGCTGCCGGAACATGTGTAGAAGTCTTCAAGAGGAAATTCGACCAATGCTTCCTAGATCAACCAGGCTATTGGAGCTAGCGGGCCACCAAAAGTAGGAAAACTCTGGAAACTGAACACAGGCTTAGTCCCACACCTACACATTCGTGTAACAAAATAATGAAGTGAGAGATACTGGAACAAGGGCAGAATATCCATCATCCGGCATCCATCAACATACGTGGACCTCGACTCTTCATCCTGCTACCAGCAGCTGTCAGATATACTGATGGAAGAAACGTAGAAGTTTTCAATATAAAACCTGAACCACTGCCTCCGCCGAGTGCCAGATCTGTATGTTCACTTAAGTGTTTATGGAGAGGCAATCTTTATGTTCACTTAAGTGTTTATGGAGAGGCAATCTTTATGTTCACTTAAGTGTTTATGGAGAGGCAATCTTTATGTTCACTTAAGTGTTTATGGAGAGGCAATCTTTATGTTCACTTAAGTGTTTATGGAGAGGCAATCTTTATGTTCACTTAAGTGTTTATGGAGAAGCAGTCTTCATGTTCACTTAAGTCTTGATAGAGTAACAATCATGTTCACTTAAGTCCTGATGGAGTGACAGTCATGTTCACTAAAGTCTTTATCTTTCAACAAACATTTAATTTTTCAACTAAAACTTATATAAATACTATATTTTTTGAGACCTTATTTTTATCTCTCATATTTTCCTATTGTTATGTATTCTCTTACATTTTCCTTCGCCTTGAATTCTCCTACGTTACTCAGCCCTCCTCTTGACACATTTAAAGTGGATACAGCAAAAAAAAAAAAAAATGGCGAGTGTTTGTGTCTCCCTCTCTCGAGTTTCCTTTAATAACTTGTATAGTTTTCCGCAGTGTCATTATTTACTGTTGTTGTTGTGTGTCCTTGTGGTCGTGTATTTGTTCTACTTGCTTTTCTTTATTTCCTGTCGTGTATTTTGCCGCTCGCAGCTAGCTTTCATTTGTTCCATTGTTGCATTATTCTACCTAAGCTCTTTGTGTACATTTTCGTTGCGGTCTGAGTCTCCTTATATTCTCTCCGTGGATCTTCCTAAACATTCGTTACTTAATTATAATGTTAGAGTAGCAGTGTTTATGTTCAGTGAAGTGTTTATGGAGTGTGTTCCTGGCAGTGTTTTTGTTTAGTGAAGTGTTTATGGAGTGTGTTCCTGGCAGTGTTTTTGTTTAGTGAAGTGTTTATGGAGTGTGTTCCTCGCCTCACACTCTGGTTCCTCTCTCAGACTCGCACCCACAACCTGACACAGAATAAGATAAAGTATGTTAATCGTAATAACACGATTTCAAGCAGACCAGGGAACGGATGGGAGGTTGAACCCGTGGCGAGTGAGTCGTAAAATAGACTACTTGTAATTGTTGTTCTTGGCTTACTGAATGCAGGTTTAGTGCAGTAGATGGTAGCATAGGTGAAGAGATACAGCCGTTGACTAGACTTCATTTATTGTTCGAATGATGTAGGTTTACACGGGCTCAGTGTGTGAGGGGACCGAAAGCCAGAACCCTTGCAGGAGTACTTGATCCTAGGAGGTCTGCTGCGTGAGTGAGGCAGAAACATGGTAGCGCAGACTGATGTGGGTAGGCCTACAGAGGGCAGCACTGGAGTGCCGCGAAATATGAAAGGAACTGAGTATAGGCTGTCTACATCCGCTCGGCCACCTACCGCGTGTCGTCTTGACACAACAATACTGGAGGGCACGAAGGTGTAAGAGAGCAATACAATAGTTAACCCAGGGGGACTGGCTTCCGCTCGCCAAAAATTTAAAAGAACATAATAAATATGGATATAGCAGGCCTCAAAAACTCTCCTATCCAGAAGGGAAGAGAAAATTGGCGTGCTCGTACAGCTGGACGGAGGGCAGTGCAAGGCGATGTCGGCACTGGAACTAGTCTTCTATTTACAGGTTGTCCACAGGGCTAGGGCATCAAGCTTGACTGCACATCCTGGAGTGCTGTACCATCCTCACATCTGTAAACAATGACTGACAGTAGCATTTCCTAATGTGTGACATTTGACTCAAAGGGTGGCACTGCCCTTACCTTCATACAGGTTTTACAAGACACACTAGGTGCACATACTTACAATAACATTATTTCCATGGAATTCATTATACTACAGGTACCCTTCTAGAATAAACTTTACATATTTACATGGTGTTGTCCACCCTGACTCCATTATTTACTAACTATACAATGTATGCACATTAATCCCCATTTCTGCAAGCAAACAATTAGAGTAGCTAGCGTAGGAGTTGGACAAGTCAGTAGGTATGTCAATGTCACAGAAATGTACTGCTGTCCGGGGTCTCAGGCCATAAGTATGGAGCCTTACAGGACTGTCATCTGTCGTAGTGGTAGCGGGTGAAGAACTAGACGGGTTGTCACTAGTTTGAGTCTGATTGTGGCTTTGCAACGCACGCAATTCCAGCTCTGCTTCGGCTTGCACATGATCAACATACTTCATGTGGTCAAGGTGAGCTTCTTTGATAGTACTGGTATCGATCTCCCTCACCTCGAACTTATTGCCGTGGAGCTGTCGTAGGACACAGTAAGGACCAACAAACTTGGGGACAAGTTTATGCATACCAGGGGTCTGCGTCGGGTTGAACAACATAACTTTGCAACCTGGTTCCACGTTGTTTTCCTTAGCATGGGCGTTGCGATCAGACGTGAACCTATCTGTGGCTTTTATGAGGTTCTCACGTACTCGTTGGAAAACAAGCTGTGTGGTCTGCATCTTGACTACACTGGTGTTATCGGTGTCATAAGTTGGACTAGGTGGAGCAAACAGGATTTTGCATGGTAAATGCTCATCATAAAAATGGGGTGTCTCGCCAATCGAGCTGTTGAGGGAAGAGTTCAATGTACACTGAACATCTGGAATAGCTTCATCCCATGTAGTACAACTTGGATTAACGGAAACTCTGAGCACCTCCAGGACTTTGCGGTTTGTACGTTCAGCAAGACCATTACTCGCAGGATGGTGTGGAGCTATTGGCGCTTGGTGAAAGTTAAACCTGGAACAAAGATCCTTCATCATGGCATTTATGAACTCCGACCCATTGTCTGACAAGAGAACACGTGGGCAGGTATGACAGGAAACGATATGCTCACAGAAAGCATTTGTGACTGTCTCGGCCGTTTTATCTGGGATGGGTACTAACTCGCAGTACCAGCGTCAAGTTATCTACCATTACAAGCAGAAGTTCGTCAACAGGTTGACAGAAGTTCTCTCCCAGGGCTCCTTTGTAATGGGATACTTCAGAATGGGATTGGGACCCATGACAGTACCCTTGTGTTGTAAGCAAACAACACACTGGTGTACATACTTGGCGGCAATTTCCACTGCCATCTTATACCAGAAGTATTTCATTCTTGCCTGTTTGATGCTGCGGTCCTTCCCGGGGTGCACTGTACCTGGGAGATCGTGGATCAACTTGAGAGTAACGGGTACCAGGGACTCCGGTATCACCAGTTGGTGTACGAGTTCTGCCGGGGTCCACCAGTCGAGCTACACATGACACAGTACTCCTTGGTTGACCACTAAGTCTGTCAGCAGAACGGGCGACTTGACCCGCAGGCCAACGTCCTTCTTGGTCAGGAATCGAAGGACTGGTGACCACACCGGGTCCTGCCGTTGGGCTCTCTCCAGGTCCTCGATGGAGAACGAGTTGTCTGCACTGACAAAAGCTATATGCCTCAACAGGGCATCAGCCACGACATTTTGCTTACCCAGAATGTAGCAGACTTCAGGGTTGTAGTCGTTAAAGGTGAGAGACCACCGAGCATGCTTTCTGGAGAGATTTTTGTTTGCGAAAAGGGATAGTAACGGCAGATGGTCCGTGATAATAACGGCAGATGGTCCATGTAAATCTTGATAGGGTACTGGTAAATAATGTCTCTAAAGTGGTTCAAAGCCCAGACGATGGCTAAGGCTTCTAGCTCTGTCATTGAGTAATTGACTTCAGCTTTGGTAAGAACATGGCTAGCATAAGCTATTGGCTGTTGTTTACCATTAGATTCTTGCGACAAGACTGCACCGAGGCCAACTTCGATGGCATCTGTCGTCAAGGTAAATGCTTTGGTGAAATCAGGGAATCTAAGGACTGGGCTGATGTTAACCTATTTTTAAGTGTGGCGAAAGCTCTTTCCTGGTCACACATCCACTCAAAGGGGACATCTTTCTTAAGGAGCTGAGTCAAAGGTGCAGCTATGGTGGAGAATCCGGCTATGAAAGTGCGGTAGAATCCAGCTAGGCGTATGAAGGAGTGGACTGCATCCGCCGTCATAGGTCTAGGGAACTTCCATACAACTGAGATTTTAGACTCGTCTGTCTTGATGCCGTTCTGAGTCACTACGTGGCCCAGAAACTTTATTTCCTTCTTAAGGAACTGGCATTTTGAAAATTTCACCTTGAGATTAGCCTTGGCTAGTTTTTCCAGTACCTGCTCAAGTTTTACAAGATGTGTAGGAACATCTTGGGACATCACAATGAGATCGTCGAGGTAGACCATGAGCGTGCCACCTAGGAGAGTACGGAAAATCATTGTCATTAAATGACTGAACGTGATCGGGCTTCCACGCAAGCCGAAGGGCATCCTCTTGAACTGATAATGACCAGTAGGCATAGAGAACACAGTTAGTTCTTTGCTTTGGTCATCAAGAGGGATCTGCCAAAACCCTTGAAGAAGATCAAGAGTCGAAAAGACCTTGTTATCGCCGATGTTCTGTAACAGGTCATTCAGAACTGGCAATGGAAATCGGTCTGGGATTGTACAGGCATTCAGTTTCCTGTAATCGATAACAGGACGCCACATTTCATCTTTCTTGGGAACTAGGATTAGAGGGGCATTCCACTGGAAAATGGATTCCTCAATAACTCCATCTCGGAGCATCTTTGCAATGAGTTCGTCAGCAAAAACTCTTTGCACATGCGGCAAACGATAAACAGGCACATAAATGGGTTTAGTACCTTTATCAAGTGGAATATGGTGAGAAATAAGCGGGGTCAGACCCATGAACTCACCATCTAATTCGACTGCGGTGCGTGCACGATTGAGAACCTGGAGAAGTTGTGGAACTTCTTCCGGGTAGTCTGTCATAGCTAGATCATCTTCCTGCACTGGCCGGGTGATGGAAGAGTTAGTAGCAGACTCACCTGGGAGGACTGCACTTACAAGAACGTCAGCTGGGATTGCGCCCTCCACTCTCACCGGGAGAGGGAATCTGACGAGGTCGACAAGTGAGGTATCCTTCAGCAGGGGGAATTCTCAACTGTGCAAGTTAACGACAAGGACTTGCAACTTACCGCGATGCACAGTGTGCAAGGACGCTTGCTCTGCACGTGTTGTTGTCGACTAGCACGTGAGCGAATTAGCCGACAAAGTGACGTCATACTTTGTACAAGCAGTAACTCTGCTCGCTGATGCCATGACACAAGTCAGACAGTCGCCTGCCGACAGGGAGATCAGACAGTCACCTGCCGACAGGGAGACTGCGGCTTGACAACTGTCGTTCTCTACATCAGTGCCAGAGTTAGAGTGATGGTCAGAATGGACTTCCCCAGACTGGGTTTCACTGATAACTGAGCACAGATGGCCAGGAGGTGATGAGAAACGAACTATCTTACGAGGTTGGTCAGGACAAGAGGCCGACCTCGGGGAGGACATGCGATGGAAACCGCGGGTTTCCAATGATTCCAAGCACTGGATGTACTCAGAGATGGAGTGGCAGGTAGTGGAACCTAAGCGTACACCCCAGAAGGGCGCGTCCACTCCATCGAAATCCGCTTTCCACTTAGCTGGATCTAAACGGACCTTAAGGTCCGCCATGATCTTGAAACCGATGAGCAAATCGCCTGGGAAGACGATGTCATCAACGACTAAGAACTTTGCTGACCGACCGCTTGTAATCACTTATAGAAACTTACACACAAAATAAAAATCTGATCACGACAGATGGTTTAATTATATTTTATTTACAAAGAACTAGAATCGTTTGGTTATTGACGCTTTCACACATTCCGTTTTTAGGATTGTCAAGTTTGCAAAATTATTTTCAACTTACTACAGCCGTGACTAATTAACTCCCATGTTACATAAATCATCATCACAAAGCAAGTGTAATTATTCAAAGTGTATGTTTCACATTCCACAATCACTGTCCATAATTCATTCCTTATCATCAGCCATATCAACAAATTTAGATGAATGGTTGCCTCAGGGTGCTTATCTTAGTCAGGCAAGCACCCTGGGGCAGCCCTTCCAGAGAAGAGGCCTCTACCCTCAATACAAGCACTCACACTCAGTCAACGTCGGGGAATGACAGATAGTAATGTGCTTGCTTGTATTCGACACATCAAAGGCAATAGTGAAAGCAGATAGTACAGTATGTTTAGTCTTGACTTCTTGGTCGCTAATTGTAGTGTGGTTACTCACTCTCATTAGTACTGCCAAGCTTGTGTTTACCTGACACAGTGCCAGAACCAAGGTCGTGATCTCATCTGAGTGATACTGGTTACAGATTAGCAACGCTCACTGTCGGTAACATTACTGCGCATATAAGATCCATCAAACACCTTAACTACTGGGAACACTTGGAAGCACTTGACTTGTACTCACTGGAACGCAGGCGAGAAGGAATGGTCCCGAATCTGCACACAGAAATCACTCCCTATGAAAGTAAAAGACTGGGCAGGCGGTGCAAAATACTCCCAATGAAAAGTAGGAGCGCCATTGGTACATTAAGAGAAAACACAATAAGTGTCCGGGACCCAGGACTATTCAACAGCCTCCCACTATGCATAAGGGAAATTACCAATAAATCCTGGCTGACTTCAAGAGAGAGCTGAACAGATACTTTAAATCGCTGCGATTGTAGGGAAGGGGAAAGGGGAGTGGTGATGGTGCGTGGAGAACTGATGATCTGAAGGGCTCTTTTCTTTCAGTCTTTGATGAAAAAGGAAGGGAAATGTAGATCAGTGAAGGTTTCGTGTATGTAAGGACATTTCTCGTCAAGAAACTCAGGACTACAGATTCGGTAAGCTTTTAGAAAAAAATCCAATGATGATGCCTCTTTTGGTCTTAGTATCTTGACTGGAATAGAAGTGTGTGAGATCGTTTTTGTTTATAGGTTTCCTATAAACCTGAAACCTTATATACTTTGTGAATGAGGACGTCTAGAAAAGGTAGTTTGTCACTGAACTTTTCTTTAAATGTAAACTGGAAAGCCGGTTCAACTGCGTTGAGCCTCGCCTGAAGATTCCGCACATCAAAGAGTTTGGGAGTTATTATGAGGACGTCGTCCACATAACAACGTAACCAAGTGACGCTGGTGGCGATGATGTTGGCGAAGCGTTCAGCTTCCAGGTGCTCCATATATAAGTTGGCTAAGACGGCACTGATGGAGGACCCCTTTCCCATACCATAGGTTTGTTTGTAGATCCTGAAATTGAAAGAAAAAGAGTCGAAATTAATGCAGTGCTCAATTAGGACAACGAAATTCCGGGAGGTACAGGAAGATTAAGGTCCTGATTAACTTTACGTAGGAGAACGTCAATGGCTTGTGTGATGGGTACTTTAGCGAAGAGGAAAGTTACGTCAAAACTACTTAGTTTCTTGTTTCGATGGAGTTGAGTAGGTCGCCTGAATGCTTTAGATGGGCGGGGCTGATGGTCCCCAGAAGGCGAGAACTCCAGCTAATTTGTGTGGTGCACTTCCTACACCTGATGTAATTAATCTAAGAGGAATATTATATTTATGGGTCTTGGGTAAACCATATATGTGTGCTGGTTTAGGGTTGCTGGGTATCAAGTACACAAGTTTTTTCCCTTCACTAGTGCGTTTGAGTATTTGTCTGGTTTTGTACAGGAAGTCCTTGGTGAGTGTCTCCCACTGTTGTGTGCTGATGGACTCGTATGTGGACTGGTCGTTGAAAAGATGTGTTCAGCACCATAGGTGCTGAACACACCAACTCCAACTCCAAGGCCGAGGGACTGATTACCTCATCTTTTGTATATAGTTCTACTGTCTTCAAGTTTTGTCCTAGAATCTGTATTGATAAAGCCACTGGATGGCGAAACGTCTACAATAATGATACCCAGATGTTGCATATGTGTCTAATTTTCATCTTGTCGGTATTGTAGACCATTGATGAACAGCTTGCTTCTCGTAGTCGGGGCGCCTGTTGATAGCTTACTGTAATGTCACAGTAAAATGTCACATTAGCTGCACTTGTGTCCTTTTACCTAACATATTGTCGGTAATTCTACCAGCATTATCACAGAGAACCACGTGCCTGGTGTAGCACCCGGCTGCAGGGGCAGTGACCCATGAATTGTCTACAGGTTCACACTTTAATATTAATTCACAGAAATATGTATGTCAATGCATAGGGGAAAAACATTCTACAATATCCATTCCCAATGTATTTGTCCCGCCAGGCCAACCCTTGACTATAATACACAACACATACATGCACATATACACTCATACTTGTGCATATATAAAATTACCTACAGTGTAAATTGAAAAAAACACCTGAGCACTTTCATGTGCCTACACAAATATTCTCTGAAGATATGTGTGTAACCCTTTGGTATTGTTATATATTTACAATCACGCATTTATTGTAATTTCTTCCACGCGTGCATATGTACTCGTATATTCATATATACACAATTAGGGAGACGTATAAGGAGATGACAGGTGCGTGGTTCTGGGCACCACGGTTCACTTGCCTGGTGAGTCAAGGCAGCTGTGACTTGTGTTCGTATCTCAGCCATAACAACGTTAATTGTTGGAGATGAATCCACGGTTTTTTCACATCATTCAAGACTCTCCGTCAGGTAACTTACTGACTGGTTCCCGGCTGTTTGCATGTAGGGAGAGTCTTCCTTTCATGTCAGGGAAAATAACTAATATATATATGAGAGTAAATAAACACAAGAGTAGTAAGATGTTTTACAATCAATATCATTACTGATGAAAAAAAATAATAATAAATAATATATATAATATATATATATATATATATATATATATATATATATATATATATATATAATACATACATGACGCAGAAGAAACCTGTAATGGGGTCAATGATCTGGCGTGGAAGAGGTAGGTGGATGCTGTGTCTGGCTCACCAAAAGAGTCACTGGTGTTGTAGTGCTGGTGTAGGAGGGTCAATTGACGGTGTACCCAGAGGACAAGGACTTACAGTGTGCGTAGACAGACACACAACAACTTTTTCAACATGGGGACGGGATGATGGATACACACACACGGCTCTCACCCGCGACGCGCGGGTTCGATTCCCGGCACAGGAAGAGGTTTTCTATGACTCGATCCTGCAACCACAACAGTGAGTATAACACACTCACAGACACACACACACACACAGACACACACACACACACACACACACATCCAAACTAGGCATCTAGCACACACACTTACACACACACACAGACACACACACACACACAGGCTACATCGAGTGTCATGGAACTGAAGTGTAGCCACACTGTCAGCAATGAAGTGATCCAGGACACTGTCAGCAAGTGGATACATCAGCAGTGTCCTGGAAGAAGGGGGTTTAACCCTGGAATGAGAGGTAGTCCCCGGAAAGAGAGGGGGCAGTCCTGGAATGGGGGTTGTAGTCCTGGAATGGGGGTTGTTGTCCCCGGAATGAGAGGTAGTCCCCGGAATGGGGATTTTAGTCCTGTAATGAGAGGTTGTAGTCCTGTAATGAAAAGGGGGATAGTCCTGGAATGAGAGGGGATAGTCCTGGAAAGAAAGGATAGTCCCCGGAATGAGAGGGGGGAGTCCTGGGAAGGGGAAAGGGGACGTTTGTCCTGGAATGAGAGGGTGTAGTCCTGGAATGAGAGGTTGTAGTCCTGGAATAAGAGGTTGTAGTCCTGAAATGAGAGGGGGTAGTCCCCGAAATGAGAGGGGGGGTCCTGGGGGAAGCAGGGTTAGTCCCGGGAAAGAGAGGGGGTAGTCCTGGGAAAGAAGGGTATTCCCCGGAACGAAGGGTGTAGTCCTGGGGAAAAGGGGGTTGTAGTCCCGGAATGAGAGGGTTTTTGTCCTTTAAAAAGAAATTTTTCCTGGAATGAGAGGGTGTAGTCCTGGAATGGGGGTTGTAGTCCTGGAATGAGAGGTTTTTGTCCTGAAATGAGAGGGGGTAGTCCTGGAATGAGAGGGTTTTAGTCCCCGTAATGAAAGGGTGTAGTCCCGGGAAAGAGAGGGTTTTAATTAATTTAGAGGGTTATTCCTGGAATAAATGTGTATTCCTGGAATGAGAGGGGGTAGTCCTGTAATGGAAGGGGGGATTCCTGGAATGAGAGGTTGTAGTCCTTTGGGAATTTTTAGGGTTTTAGTCCTGGAATGAGAGGGGTTTTTGTCCCGGAAAAGAGAAGGGGCCTTCCCTTAGTGTCACGTGTTTGAAAGGGGAGTTGGT
>WNWK01012935.1:0-57454 GCA_009830355.1 Cherax destructor
ATTAACGACCTACCAAATGCATCTCAACTACTCAAACCCATACTATTTGGGTGAGATGACACCACATACGTTATCTCTCACCCAAGCCAGACACACTTAGCCAACACTGTAAATACTGAATTGCAGAAAATATCTACTCTGGATGATGACGAATAAACTACCCTCTCAATATTGATAAAACCTATTTTATTCAGTTTGGGAACAGAGCTATAAACGCATCTAATGAACATAATGATAAACGGGTCCCCTATCACAAAACTCACAGAGGGAAAATTTAGGAATCCATCTTGACAGTGGCCTCAAATTTCAGACACATATACAACAAATTTCCAAGAAAGTCTCAAAGACCGTGGGAATACTTCATCCAAGATACGGTACTATGTTCCACAAACCAGCCTCTCACTCCTATATCACTCACTCATTTACCCCTACCTCACATGAAGTGGAATCTGCACATGGGGCTCAACATCAATAACTCATCTCAGACCATTAATAACACAACAAAAGGCAGCACTTAGAATGATAACAAATTCACACTCCAAGACAATATACTCCACCAATATTCAAAAACCTAAACTTACTCACCATAAAGACATCCATACTTTTTTTACTGTGTCATTACATACATAGAACACCTATGCAATATTAACCCACCACTCAAACTTCCTTACCAATTTTAACAGGACACATGACCATAACACTCAGGACACAGATCACTCCGAGGTTCCCCCGTCTAACACTATGTAAAAACTCGTAATGCATATAAAAGGCACAAAAATTTGGAATTCATTACCTGTCATTGCAAAGAAACCCTGCCTGTACCCCAATTCAAAACGATGCTAAAAACCACCTCTCACCCAAACCTAAATGCACAATATCAAACATTCCCAACAAAGTAGAATAATCACTTAAATGTAAACCTGATTAATCAATAAATGTAAAAACCTGTTATGAATAATACATACTAAGCTAACTGTTTCTATAACATTTACATTATAATGACCACGTAAACTGTAACTGCAATGCAACTAATTGTTTTAAATTGTTATCTCACTCAATTAATTGCATTGCTACAATCAATAAATTATTATGTTCAACTTGATACTAAAATTTTACAACTTAGATACACAATTATACTAATTTTATAAATTATCAACCATAACGTTTACCATGTGGTTCAATATTAATTTTAATCTTAAGAATGGCCACAATGCACAGCATATTAGGGCTTTTACATGTACATCTCATTTATACCTAACTATGTACAGGTATCCTCAACTGCTACTCGCGGTTTCACACATTCGCGACCCCAGCCGCCAAATTACCACCCACCAAATCATATTTGTTTCCCGCCACCTAAGCCGTCCCTACTACCTTCCTCAGACCCGCAGCCAGCCCCACACCACTCACTCACTGGAGTGTTTTCTTCATTCATTATTTGGTTATTAAACTACAGTATAACATGTATGTAGTACCATATAGTACAATATTTTACTATGTTTTCATGCTTTATGATTGCTTTCATGGTTCAATAGGTTAAGGAAGCAGTAAGTACGAATGTAACAATAAAGGTTATCTATTACATTTATTCCAAATTGATATCGAAACATGATAAATAAATTATAGAACTGTAATAAAGATGCTGAAAATGAATAATATATGCTATATTATATGAGGGTAAATATAGCACAGACTGCCACCATATATGAGATGTTTACATCAGGGTAAACATGCTAAATCACTCTTGTAAGAACAAATGCAAAAATAGCATTTATTGTTTTAGAATAATAATAATTTATAATAATTGATCTGGAGCACTTTAAATGTTAATAGTATTTGGTAGCTGACATTAGAGTATTCCACAGCAATTAGCTGTATAACCCTGTGGTTTAGCATTATTTTGATTATAATAATAATAATCTTACAGCAATTATTAATTATTATTATAATTATTATTTCAATATATTGTAGGAATAATTATTATTATTAATAATATTATTATTTTCTTGCAATATATTGTAGGAAATAATAATAATAATAATAATAATAATAATATTAATAATAATAATTGCTGTGGAGTGCTCTAATGTCAGCTACCAAATACTGGATAACATTTAAAGTGCTCCAAATCAATTATTATAAATTATTATTATTCTAAAACAATAAATGCTATTGTTGCATTTTTGTTCTTACGACAAGAGGTGTGATTTAGGCATGTTTACCTCTGATGTAAACATCTCATATATGTGGTGGCGGCTCCGTTCCTGCTCTTGTTACTCCTCATATAATATGGCATATATTATTCATTTCCAGCATCTTTATTACAGTTCTAGGGTATTTATCATGTTTCTGATATCAATTTGGAATAAATGTAATAGATAGATAACCTTATTACTAATATTAGTGTAATTACACAACATTTTATTAACACTAAGGCTAATATCCACCTTCACCCATGACGACTCACCAGACACTGGAATGTTAATGCGCTAATTCTCCTTCCAATAGCTCTCTCCCCACTTCATAACGACAGTTAGATGGTGAATTTAATGTATTTTTCTGTGTTTAACTCGTTGCGGGCGTGTATTTTACTTTTTGTCGTTTTCTGTAATATGAGTGCGTAAAATTAAAACAGCATGAAGTTGGAGTTTCAATTTTTGTTCTAATGTATACATATTTAATTCAACATTTGGCATCATTACAAAGTGGGCGAGCTACAGCAGAGGAGAAGAAGCAGTGTGTCAGTAACTTGATTCCCCATGACACTTCACACTATAAATTAATCTTGTATAATTATACTATTTAACAACACTAAAATACTATTGTATAATTATACTATTACAGGCCTCCCTCCTACAGCCAGGCTCATGTCAAAATAACATGTATATAGTACATTATTTTACGATGTTTTTATATGTGTTTTATGATTGTTCATGGTTCAATAGGTTAAGGAAGCAGTATTGTATTATATTTCCTACAATATATTAGTACCAAACATTTGTGATTTTTCAACATTCACTTAGGCCCTGATCCCATAACCTCGCGAATGTTGAGGGATACCTGTACAGTGGTACCGAGTTACTATATTTTTCGTCGAGAATGCTGTTCATGCCATTAATAAACGAATTATCCCCATAAGGAATAATGTAAAATAGACTAGTCCCACACCCCCAAAAATATACTTACAAAAGCATTTAAAAAATAAACTTATAAGGCATTTTAGACCATCACCTTGAGGTACCACTGCATATTGTATCATGTCTACCTTATTATAAAATATTAAAAAAATTAAGTCTGAATAAACATTATTATTATTATTATTATTATTATTATTATTATTATTATTATTATTATAATGTGGTTAGAACAATGATGGAACCATATCTTGGTAAGGGGCATATATTATATACAGTGGTACTGGGTTAACAATATTTTTTCGCTCCAGAATGCTGTTCAAGTACCTCACTAAACTAATTTATCCCCATAAGGAATAATGTAAAATAGACTAGTCCTTTTAGACCCCAAAATACACTTACAAAGCACTTAAAAAATAAACTTACATAAAAGGGCGAAGTTTGGGGACCATCGTAAACCGAGGTACCACTGTACTGATAACTGGTACACAAGCCCTCCCTCAGTGATTTTTTTATGCAGTGGACTTGACAGATGTGTGCGGTACAGCGCGTGCAACCGTAAGCATATGCCTAGGTTCAATGCAGGCACTCGTAGAGGTCAGGAGTAGGCGTTGCTGCCAATGACATCATGGCATTTCCTGGTGGCATGACAAACGAGATGTCAAGCACTGCTGTCATCAATTCACCCTAACGAAAATGACAGATACTGGCAGGGTGAGTAGAGAGACCAATGAACCCATTCTAAACCTGCAGCTGTGATTGACTACACCTCATTATGCGCTTAGTGGACAAATGTGACATGCAAATTGGGTTTGCTGATTGTGTTCAAGTAAGAGTTGCTACAAGCTGTACATAAAACTTTTTCACATTCTGGACATTACCATGCTCAATGCCTATACATTTATAAGTTGAAGACCACAAATAAACCACCAATAAGTGACTTTGTTTGTCTGTCATCAGACAAATACTATTCAAGTACCAAGGAACAACACCTGCAATAGAAAACCGCCCAACACCAAGTTATCAATTCACCCTCCGTCTGAGGCCTTGGTGAACACTTCCCTAACAAAACTGCCTGCTACTGCTTGCAAAGGAAAAGGCTCCAGGAAGAGTGTTTGTCTGTGCACATATAAAAACGCCCACAACAATGCAGTGAGACACTCGTTTTGTGTGTGTGTGTGCATGTAAACACCACTGTGCATGGAACCATGTTTCAGAGACTTCCCACAGGCTGCAGAACTCTCATATGCGTATATATATATGATTGAACAATAGAAATAAACAATATTTGTTATTGTAAATAACTGTAAATAAGTTGTGTAAATAGTGATAACAAACTTTGTCATTATTGTATAATAAATTAATGAGTGAATATTTGAAAACAGCACTTCTATTGGTCTCACAGGCCATAAAAGTTATTTGCAAAAAAAAAAAAAAATTTAAAATCGATAAGAAAACAACTTCAAGAAAGAAAATAGAAGATTACCGGCCAACTGAAGTCACCGATGTTGCCAACGGTTCAATTTTGGTCAACTTCAATTCATCTATATCTCGTGAGTATTGATCGTAAAATGTATTTTTTAGCCTATTAGATTTAGAAACTATCATTTCATAAGAATTTTTTTTTTTTTTGAAATTCATGGACCCTGAGAACGAGTTTGGGAGAGGGCCATGGACCCTAAAAGGTTAAGTAAGTAAGTTTATTCAGGTATACACAAATCTAGTTATACATAGATTATCATACATAGCAGCATATATGTATAAAACCTAGATAACCTAAAAAGTCAAGACAGAGTGACTTATTTCCATTGCTACACTTTATCACTGGCTGGTGCTTTAGCCTTTATCGATTTGTGAAGCTTCTTTGAACCCATGTCGACTTATTTCACAGTGACAATCACTAAAACTACAATAAACACAATAAATTTATTGTGAAATGTTTGAAAGAGCAATGGGTATTGTTCACTCAAGTGTAAACAATGCTAGACTGGTACGTTGTTAAAGCGCGGGCGGGTGGATGGTGGCCTGGTACGGATCGCTACACAAGTAAAAATCGCTACACGAGAAAAATATTGACCGTGAAAAAGCACCGTTACACAAAAATCGTTATTCGAATGATCAAGCACTGGGGTCTACTGTATATGACTTCACCTGTCTTTTCTAATACAATCACCGCGCCCGCTTCGGTTTCCTTTTACATTCTCCGTTATGTCTGGTTTCCAAAATTTCCAAGTGTTTTAAAGTTACAGGTATCCCCAACAAATGTTGAATTAAATATGTATACATTAGGAACAAATGAACCCAACTTCATAACTTTATTTTAATTTGCATAACTCATATAATTACATGAAAACAATAAAAGTAAAATACACATACAACGAAAGTTGCTTTACAGAAAATACATTAAATTCACTCATTTAACATTGTTACGAAGTGGGAGGAGCTATTGAGTGGAGTGGGAGAGGCGCAGTAAACATTCAGTGTCTGTGAGTCGTCATGGTGTTGGATGTTGGGGCCTTAGTGCTAATAAAATGTTGTGTAATTACACTAATATTGTAATAAGGCTTCACCTATCTATTCACATTTATTCCAAATAGAAACATGACTGGGTTCTAGAACTGGGGAAGCCAGCATTGAGCTATATGCCATATTATATGAGGTGGAGAGCAGAAATAGACCGCCACTTATAGAGCAGTACATCAGGGTAAACATGCCTAAATCACTTTGTAAGAACAAATGCAAAAATAGCATTTATTGTTTTTAGAATAATAATAATTTATAATACTGATCTGGAGCACTTTAAATGTTATCAGTATTTGGTAGTTGACATTTAGAGCACTCCAGAGCAAATAATAATAATATTATTATTATTATTATTATTATTATTTCCTACAATATATTGTAAGAAAATAATAATAATAATAATTATTATTATTTCCCTACAATATATTGTAGGGAAATAATAATAAATAATAATACTGTTGTGGAGTTTCAAATGTCAAATAACCAAATACTGATGACATTTAAAGTGTTCCAGGATCAATTATTATAAATTATTATTGTTCTAAAAAATAATAAATTCAATTTTTGCATTTGTTCTTATAACAAGAGGATTTAGGCATGTTTACTCCTGATGTAAACATGTTTTATGGTATTGCCTGTGCTCAAGCTCTCTTACCACTCATATAATATGGCATATATTATTCATTTCAGCATCTTTATTACAGTTCTAGGGCATTTATCATGTTTCTGATAATTTGGAATAAATGTATTAGATAGATAACCTTTATTTAGCACATTCCATTACTTAATGCTTCCTTAACCTATTGAACCATGAACAATCATGTAAAACGATGAAAACATAGTAAAATATTGTACTATATAGTACTACATACATGTTATACTGTAGTTTAGTAAATAATGAACAAACAAAAACACCCAGTGAGTGAGAGTGGTGGCCAAGTTCCGGGTCTGCGGGAATGTGGTAGGGACGCCGGTGGTGGGAAACTAAATATGATTTGGTGGGTGGAATTCTGCGGCTGGGAATTCGTGAATGCATGAAGCTCATGGAAGTAGAAAACGCAAAGTTGAGGGATACCTGTATTTTTGTTTTATATATACAGTGGAACCCTGAGTTTCTGCCACCCCCAGGCAGTGTGCAGCGTTTCGAGTTTCGGTCGCTAACCTAATTTTGTCCCAACTTTCGGTCATGCCCCAAGTTTTGGCCGGGCATACCAGACTTGTCCGCCTGCCCTCGTGCCTGCGCGCCTTCCCGCGCAGGCATCGTGAGCCAGTCTAGCTTTGTTTATCCTTGAGAGGAACATTACGCTGCTATGCTCATCCAAACATTTCTCACAATAAATTCATTGTGTTAGTGCTTGTTTATTGATTGTGACTGTGAAATAAGTTATCACTGGGCCCAAAGAAACTCTGGCAGCCCTTTGGTAAAGAAAGTGAGAAACACCATAGAAGTGAAGAAAGATATTGTAGAAAATATGAAAGTGGTGTACGTGTATGAGCTAAGCAGAATGTGTACAGCAAAAACAAATCAATAATCACTTCTATCCTGGCAAGAGAAAAGAAATCAAGGAAGCTGATGTTGCGAAAGGTGGTGGAGTTAGTGGTTGGAGGCAGTGGTGGAGCACAGTGGAGGCAGTGGTGACCTAGGTGGTTGAGGCAGTAGTGGAGGCAGTGGTTGAGGCAGTGTTGAGGCATTGGTGGAGTTAGGGTTGAGGCAGTGGTGGAGGCAGTGGTGGAGTTAGTGGTGGAGGCAGTGGTTAAGGCAATGGTGGAGACAGTGGTGGAGACAGTGGTGGAGGCAGTGATGGCGCAGTGATGGAGGCAGGATGGAGGAAAACAGTAGGAGTACAGGAGTGTAGAAGGCTCCGCGAGTTTTGTGGAACAAACAGATAAGTTTCCAGCTCACGTGAGTGAAATCAAAACCATTTGTGTCTGGTTTTGTTCACGTCGTCAAGCCAACTGGAAAACATCTCATATTTATGCTATTTAAATGTTTATATGTTACATAGTGTAGGTATTATATAATTTTGTGTTCCTGCATGCCAGTACAGGTGCAAGTTGGGGAGTTTAACCCTTGGGGGTCGACAGGCCTTCTCAGGAAAGTGTTCCTGGGGTCGAAATTTGAAAAATTAATTTTTTCTTATGAAATGATAGAGAATCTTTTCCGATCATAACGCCACCAAAATTATGAAATTTGATCAAAACTAACGGAATTATGTTCAAGGTTAGCGGTAGCCATGACACTTGCGCACGGCGATTTCGCCACTTTGAGCTCTCTATTTTTGACAAATTCCAATGTTTCAGTCTCCTGTACCATAGCTATTCTCAGAACTCCATTTTTCTATCGAACATTGAGTACAAGAAACTGCCTATTTGGGCTCACCCCTATCTACTCCAAATAGTGGTCAGAAAATGGGCAATTTTCAAATTTCTACACAAATTTCAAACGATGCCACTCTTAAAATAAGGGTCCATAGTAAATCAAGGCAGACATTCTATAATTAAAATAACATGTTCTCTGTTCATTAGTCACGCCTCCAGGCCCCTGTTTTATTACTTTTTACTTTCATTTTGAATTTTTTATTCTCACAAAAAATAGAAGACAATGTTATGTATACAACTGCATCATTGTAAAATGTAGAATAAATAATATCAGAGCATTTGTGTATGAATATAAGACTCACAGTTGATGTGTATTGGAGGCATGGTAAAATTTGTTTACTCTTGAACACGTAAATCGAACATTTTCGCTACTTTGAGCTCACTTGCTGGGTACAGTGGTGCCCCGAGTTACGATGGTCCCCAAAATCGCCTCAAGGTAAGTTTATTTTTTTAAATGCTTGTAGGTATATTTTTGTATAAAAGGACTAGTCTATTTTACATTATTCCTTATGGGTATAAATTCGTTTGGTAATGGCACTTGAACAGCATCTCCGAACGAAAATATCAGAATCCGAGGTACCACTGTACTTGTCATTGACATACCAATCAAAATCATCTCTACCAATCAAAAATCATCTCTATCTATCAAATGAGACCAAGAAAACGAAAATACATCAATAAATACCATACTAAAATCGACTGCAAAGTCGCTGTTTTTATCGAAAAAAAACGGTCAGAGTTTTTTTCTCTCATTATGCAGTGTGGTGTACTGCAGGATTTTTTATACTGGGTGCACACTGACCACACAGACCCATTCTTTCATGTATGCCTACTAGACGCTTCTGCTTAAATTGAGGCCGCTAGAATTTGGGCGCATTAGGCACGGCACCAACTCTGCTCGTAAACGTACTAGTACGGCAGCACCGAATTTCAAAGGGTTAAAGCAAGTTAAGTTCAGTGGGACATAGTGTAGCATTAAGAGTGTAGCAATAAGCGATAGAAATAAAACTGACAGCATAAGCTGCTCTGCCTATCTTCTGCAAGGTATGTAAAATGGTGTTTCGACATCAGTTCATTTGTACATTAGGTTTTTTATGAAAGAAGTGGGATCTAATGCAGTTTGCTCCCACAAACTCCGTTTTTATAATAACACGCCTGAAGGAGGAAAGAATGGGGAAAGACGTTTTTTCATAGCTGTAGCGAGAATGCCGCGACCACTTACGAAATGACATACAGTGGACCCCGAGTAACGAACACCCCGGAACGTACAATTATGTAAGTATAATATTGTAAGTGCTTGTAAAGTGTATTTTGAGGGTCTGAAATAGACTAACCTACGTAAATACGGTCTTTAAGGGAGTAAATTCGTTTGCAATGGCATTTGAGCAGGCCTGAATGAAGTCTTTTCACTGGGGTCCACTGTACATATTTTATTCATTCTAGAGTACATTGTGCTTCTTATGTTATTTATATTGTTTATTATGTCATATTGATGAATTGTGATAGATAAATAAGTCAGAGTTGATAATAGCGTCATATTGAAGTACTATTTTGTCATGCCTCCTGACAGCAGGAACAGATTAATTGATTTACATTATTTCTTATGGGAATTATGCTTCACTTAGGCCTAACTCCTGGAATGGGATTACGGTGTGGGTCCTCGGTCCCACCCTGTACAGTGTCCCTCGATTAACAATCTTAATCCGCTCCAGGAGCTAGGACCCCAAACACGAATTGCTCGTAATTCCAAACCTTACTTCTATAAGAAATAATGTAAATAAAATTGAATCATTCAATTCAAAAATATATTCACAAAAAATACATTTTTTAATTATAGTTCTAATATACACAAAACAATATTATTAACACTATAAATACTAAGTTACTACATATAATACTAAATAATAAACAACAGATTAATAAATAACATTTACTTACCTTGAAGAGAGTTGCAGGCATCTGGAAGATAGTGAGGAGGACATGGGGAGGGTGTTAGTGCTTGAAGGGGACTCTCTCCATAAAAGACTTCAGGGGTAACAAGTCCTTATCTAAGCTACTTCCTTCTTTTACTTTTAATGCCACTAGACCAGCTTGAGAGTCACTAGATCCCTGCCTGGAGAAATAACTGCCCACAGTCCTCTGTTTCTGGCGACTCTTCAACATTTTCTGAAGTGTCAAGATTCTGTCACTGAACATGCTGTGATGGCTTCAGCCAGCTTGCTCAGGGTGGTAAGCCAACAAATGTCTGCACATCAGCCCATTTGGGAACAAATTTCCTTAATCTCTGAAGAAGCTACTACCTCAACCTGTCTAGCCTCCTCCTCTGGAATAATTTCCTTAAATGTCGCTCTCTCTATTGCTGTTCCCGATGAAGTCTCCTCAGCCTCTTCAGTGGCTAGGTCTACCCTGTGCTCCTCCACCAACTCTTCCACATTCTCACCACTCAACTCAACCCCAGGCTGTTCTCAATGCCAATAATAGGAGTCCACACAGGCACAGGGTCACCAGGGTCAGCCTCAAATCCCAAAATTCCTCTTTCTTTTACCAATCTGGCCACAGTGGTCTCAAGCAGAGTTCAAAGTCCTGGAAGTCACTCCCTCCCAAGCCTTACCTATAAGGCCTATGCAATGCACAATATTGAAGTGATCTTCCACAACTCTCTTAGGTCAATGCAGAGGCTGAGGTTACGCCAAAGCACCTTTGAAACATTGCTTTGTGTACAGTTTCTGAAGTTTGCAATGACCTGCTGGTCCAAGGCTGGATGAGAGAGGGAAAGTTAGAGGCAAGAACTTCACTGTGATGAAACTGGAACTCATCAGACAAATAGTCTTGCAAGTTGTGAGGATGAGCAGGAGCATTGTCCAGTACCAGGAGGCACTTGAGTGGCAATTTCTTTCCAGGAGGTATTTCTTCACAATTAGGCCAAACACTCCAGTCAACCATTCCACGAAAAGTCCTTAGTGACCCATGCATTAGTAAGAGTTAGCCTTCCAATACACACAAATTATTCCTGTTAACATTGTGTTCTTGAAGGTCCTGGGATTTTCTGAGGATCCACCAGTAAAGGCTTTACTTAAAATCACCACTGGCATTGGCACAAAGCAAGAGAGTTAGCCTGTCTTTCATAGGTTTATGTCCTGGCAGTGCCTTTTCCTCCTGAGTAATGAAGGTCCTGTTGGGCATTTTCTTCCAAAACAGGCCTGTTTCATCACAATTAAACACTTGTTAGTTCGCACTTTTCAGTGTCTACGAGCCCTGGAATTCCTGCAATAAAACTTGCATATACTCCTTCAATCGTTGAATTTCTCTCTAGCCTCCAAGTAATTCTGCCATAAGTTGGAGATATAGCTGTCCGTAGTCGAGGAAAGCCATCATCCAATCTCTAAGAACGGAGAGCACAGTAGAAAAGTTCACAGAGCAAAGGTAGTCTGAGTCCACAGAGAGTACACTAGACATGTCCTCACTGAGCTAAGTACAGGTCACCACTCCAGTACTGGAGAGAGTGTTCTTAGTCGTAGTCCACTACGACTAAGAACACTAGGAAGGCCCTTTCACAAATCCAACCCACTAACAGAATAAAAAACATAAGAACAGTTCAATAAAAAGATAAATGCAAGGTTCTGAAGCTAGGAGGTCCATAACCCTAGCACTTATAAGTTAAATAATGTAGAACTTAGCCATACAGATTGAACGGGGACTTGGGGGTTATGTTAAGCAGCAACCTTAAACCAAGAGAGCAATGCATAAGCATACGAAAAGGCAAAAGATTACAGTTGTCCCCGACTAGCGGTCTGAAACGAGCGCTCGGGTAAATATTTCCTGTAGCGTCCGTACTAGACCTGTCTGACTGCCCGCGCTTGCGCGCCTGGGCCCAAAAGGGGACGGCAATCTAGCGTTGTTTACACTTGAGAGAACATTACCCAGCCTCTTTCAAACATTCACAATGCTTATGTTGTGTTTATTGGTGGTTCAGTGATTGTCACTGTGAAATAAGTCACCATGGGTCCAAAGAAGCTTCCTAGTGGCACCCTGTGGTAAAGAGGGAGAAACACCATCGAACTAAAGAAGGAGATAGTTGAAAAATGAGTGGTATACGTGAGAGTGAGCTTAGCAGGATGTACAAGAAAAACACATCTACTATCACCACTCTCTGGCAAAGAGAAATGAAATCAAGGAAGCTAATGTTGAAAAGAGGTTGATATGTTAACGAAAATAGATCGAAACAGTGGATGAGGTTGAGAAGTTGTTGGGGGTGTGGATCAATGAAAACAGATAGCGGGTGATAGTATTTCCACGGCGATAATTTGTGAAAAGGCAAATGGGCTGATGTGCAGACATTTGTTGAAAAACACCACCTTGAGCAAGCTGAAGCAAACCACATTTGCAACATGTTCAGTGAGAGAATCTTGCCCCACTTGAGGAAAATGTTGAAGAGTCGCCAGAAACAGAGGACTGTGGACAGTTATTTTTCGAGGCAGGATCCAGTGACTCAAGCTGGTCCTATAGTATATTATTATATTATATTAACACATCGGCCGATTCCACCAAGGCAGGGTGGCCCAAAAAGAAAAACTTCTCATCATTCACTCCATCACTGTCTTGCCAGAAGGGTGCTTTACACTCACAGTTTTAAAACTGCAACATTAACACCCCTCCTTCAGAGTGCCGGCACTGTACTTCCCATCTCCAGAACTCAAGTCCGCCTGCGGCTTCCTGAATCCTTCATAAATGTTACTTTGCTCACACTCCAACAGCACGCAAGTATTAAAAACCATATGCCTCCATTCACTCCTATCAAATACGTCACATGCTTCTGCTGGAAGTCCAAGCCCTCGCACACAAAACTTCCTTTACCCTCCTCCAACCTTTCCTAGGCACCCCTACCCCGCCTTCCCTCCACTCACAGATTTATACACCCGAAGTCACTCTGTCTCTGTCCATCTCTCTACATGTCCAAACCACCTCAACAACCCTCCTCAGCTCTCTGGACAATCGTTTTGGTAATCCCGCACCTCCTCCTAATTTCCAAACTCAATTCTCTGCATTATATTCACACCACACATTGACCTCAGACATGACATCTCCACTGCCTCAGCCTCTCCCTCGTTGCAAACATTCATCACCCATGCCACACCCATATAAGAGCGTTGGTATAACTATACTCTCACATTCCCTCTTTACTTCCATGGACAAGGTTCTTTGTCTCCACAGACTCCAGTGCTCCACTCACCCTTTTCCCCTCATCACTCTATGATTCACCTCATCTTTCATAGACCCATCCGCCGACATGTCCACTGGCATTAAAAGAAAAAGAAGGAAAGTAACCCAGATAAGGACTTCTTACCTGAAGTCTTTATATAGGGATTCCCTTCCAAATACTAACACCCTCCCCTCCCTCCCTCCCTATCTTCCAGATGCCTGCAACTCTCTTCAATAAAGGTAAGTAAATTTTTTTTTTCAACAAGTCGGCCGTCTCCCACCGAGGTAGGGTGACCAAAAGAAAGAAAATCCCCAAAAGGAAAGGATATTTCACTCGCATTCAACACTTTCACCACACTCATACATAATCACTGTCGTGCAGAGGAGCTCAGATATGACAGCTGAGAATAGTCCTCCCAGCTGTCACTATCTCCCTGACTCTACGACTGACTTACTGAATGACTTGACTGACTTACTGAATGACTTGACTGACTTACTGAATGACTTGACTGACTTACTGAATGACTTGACTGACTTACTGAATGCTTGACTGACTTACTGAATGACTTGACTGACTTACTGAATGACTTGACTGACTTACTGAATGACTTGACTGACTTACTGAATGACTTGACTGACTTACTGAATGACTTGACTGACTTATCGAATGACTTGACTGACTTACTGAATGACTTGACTGACTAACTGAATGACTTGACTGACTTACTGAATGACTTGACTGACCTACTGAATGACTTGATGACCTACTGAATGACTTGGACTGACTTACTGAATGGCTTGACTGACTTACTGAATGGCTTGACTGACTTACTGAATGGCTTGACTGACTTACTGAATGCACTCTGACTGACTTACTGAATGACTTGACTGACTTACTGAATGGCTTGACTGACTTACTGAATGACTTGACTGACCTACTGAATGACTTATGACCTACTGAATGACTGACTGACTTACTGATGGACTGACTTGCACTGAATGACTTGACTCGACTTACTGAATGACTTGACTGACTTACTGAATGACTTGACTGACTTACTGAATGACTTGCTGACACTGGGACTGAACTGACGGCGACTTACTGAATGACTTGACTGACTACTGAATGACTTGATACTGACTTACTGAATGACTTGACTGACTTACTGAATGACTTGATGACTTACTGAATGACTTGACTGACACTGAATGACTTGACTGACTTACTGAATGACTTGACTGACCTACTGAATGACTTGACTGACCTACTAAATGATCTGACTGACTTACCTGGAATGACTTGACTGACTTACTGAATGGCTTGACTGACCTTAAAGTTAGACACTCAGTTCAACCATCGACTTCAGTTCAAGAACTTCTACTATCCACCTCCAGCCCAGTAGGGCCACACCATCCATATCCACTCTTCACTACCATCCACAAACATCATTACCACAATTTAAGGTTAGAAATACTATTATTTCTATTGCATTTGTGTCTAAGCAGTAATAGATCATGACAATGCACTACAATTACATATCCACCTCAGCTCAGTAGGCACACCATCCATATCCACTCTTCACTACCATCCACAAACATCATTACCACAATTTAAGGTAAGAAATACTATTATTTCTATTGCATTTGTAGTCTTAAGACAGTAATAGATCATGACAATGAACTAAAATTACATATTCCTTCAATTTTTGCAAGATATGTTGGTCTAAAAAAACTTGTTTGGCTTTTTGGGGACTCTCAAACACATATCCCTATTTTTCCCATAAGTTCTGTTAATTATTTAAGACAAAATTATCTAACACGACTTTTTCAGGAACGTATCTATCGTGCTAAATGACGTCCTACTGTACACAAAACACATAATAACACATAATAAATTTACATTTAAAATAACATTTACTTACCTTTACTGAAGAGACTTTCTGGCATCTGAAGATAGGGAGGAGGAGTGAGGGAGGGCTTAGTGTCTGGAAGGGGAATTCCTCCTCAAAAGGACTTCAGGTAACAAGTCCCTTCTGGGGTTACTTCCTCTTTGTCTTTTAACCTTTGGGGTCGACAGGCCTTCTCAGGAAAGTGTCATGGGGTCGAATTTTTTTGGAAAAAATGAATTTTTTATGAAATGATAGAGAATCTTTTCCGGTCATAATGCCACCAAATTATGAAATTTGATTGAAAACTAACGAAATTATGCTTTAGCTGAGTTATCGGTATCTATGACACTGACGCATCGGCATTTCACCCACTTTGAGCCTATTTTCGACAAATTCCAATGTTTCAGTCTCCTAAAATTATAGCTATTTAGCTAGAACTCCATTTCTTCTATCGAATGAGTAGAAGAAACTGCCTATTTACCAATTTCATCTACCCAAAATAGTGGTCAGAAATGGCAATTTTCCAATTTCACAAATTTCAAACGATGCCAATTTCAAAATAGGGTCCAGAGTAAACAAGGCAGACATTCCTGGCACTAAATAACATGTTCTCTGTTCATTAGCCACGTCTCCAGGCCCTCTTCCATTACGTTTGCTTTCCATTTTGAATTTTATTATCACAAAATAGAAGATTTACTGTTATGTACAGTAGGCCCTCATTTAGTATGGTAGTTACGTTCCTTTAAAAAGTTGTGTTAGCTAAAATCGTGTTAGATAATTAAAAGAACTTATGGGAAAAATAGGGTTACGTTCCCGAGAGTCCCCAAAAGCCAAAAAAAGTTTTTTTTTTGACCAACAGATCTTTTTCAAATATAAAAGAGGGAAAATGTAATTGTAGTTCATTATCGTGATGATTATGTTGTTTTTAATGTTTTAAAACTACAAAAGTAATAGAAATAATATATTTACCTTTTTAAAATTTTGGGGGTTTGGGGTTTTTGTGGATGATTGTGAAGAGAGTGGAGAGTTATGCTGTGGGCCCTACTGGGCTGGGGGTGGATAGTAGAGGTTCGGAAAATGAAGTCATTTGGGCTGAATGTCTAACTTTTAAATCATTCAGTGTTAGCCGTTACCCCAAGTCAGCCCAAACCACCCCGTAAGTCAGTCAAGTCATTCAGTAAGTCAGTCAAGACATTCAGTAAGTCAATCAGCCGCCCTTCAGTAAGTCAGCCCGTCAAGTCATTGTTGTCAGTAAGCCAAAAAGGGCGTTATTCAGTAAGTCAGTCAATATTCAGTAAAGTCAGTCAGTCAAGCATTCAGTAAGTCAGTCAAGTCATTCAGTAAGTCAGTTAAGCATTCAGTATCATTCAGTAAGTCAGTTAAGTTATTTTAGTATCATTCAGTAAGCAATCAAGTCATTCATTGCCGGGGCCGTCATTCAGCAGCAGTCGTCATTCAGTAAGTCAGTCCAGTTTGCCGGTTAGTCAACACAAACTTATGTTTACATCTTTTTATGTACAAAGTAACACTTCATTACAGCCACAGGTTATGTCTTGTCTAATATTTTTTTCTTCGTTAATTCTAAGACTTAATAAATGTTAAACATTTTTTTGCCATTTTGAGAAAACCCCATGCCTACTGGGTGACATGATTGCTTGGCAGATACAAGATATAGTAATTTAAAGATCAAACCAAAACCACTCTCTTTATTCTTGACAAACAGCTGGTTTTGACGCGTATGGAAAAAGAATGCTGGGATGGTGGGGTGTTGTTGGGGAGGGGTAGCCAGGGAAGGGGGGTGGTCTCCAGCTGTTCCACAACATTAGCACTGGCCGCTTGAGGGCAATGGGTTATTTGTTTTTTTTTCCCTTTAAATTGAAAGAAGTTTATTCAGGTTTTAGACAGATGAACAGTTACAAAGATATCATACATAAGGTTTTTATGTGTAGAGAACCAGGATAACCCAAATTTTGGGGTTTTTATCCTAGGTTCTCTAGGAAAAAACCCCGGGGTTATCCTGGGTTCTCTACACTTTGTTTATGTATGATAAATCAATGTAACTATCTCTGTATACCTGAATAAACTTACAGTTTGTGGAAGGAAAAAAAATTTCCCCTTTTTCTCAAAGCATGAGGATTCTTACAGCGGTAAATAACCAGGGGGCTTACACTTGAAATCACCTGATGCATTACCCAAAAGGAGCAAGGTGAAGCGACCCTTTTGCTGTCTTGAAGCCTGGTGCACTCTTTCTTTGCTGACACTTGTCTCGTCAGATTAAACACTTGTTGTGGCTCATAGCCACCCTTAGAGGACCCCCACGGGACTCAATGGTTTAACCTACTGCAGGAGCACCGGGCCAAAATTTTTCCCCTCCAGCAATCGGCGTAATATAAGGTTTACGTCGGTTATATAAAAATGTGCCGAATTCTTCAATCGCGTAAACCCAAACGCGCAACATAAAGTCCGTGCAAAATGAGAGTTTATTTTCTCATTATGACTGCGTGATGGGTTTTTTAAAATACGCACACGGGACCACACAGACCCATTCTTCACATGTGGGCCTACGCTCCCCTGCTTGATTTGAGGCTGCTAGAATTTATGTGTTTTAATACGTCGGAAACACTGGCTCGTAAAGACGATATAACGAATCAAAACAGTAAAAGGGTTTAAAAACAAAAAAAAAAATTTTTGTACTGAGAACTTACCGAGATATAGAGGCGTGAAGTTGATAGAAGTGAACCGCTTATGGCAACATCGGCGACTGCAGCTCAATCGGTAATTTTTTTACTTTTATTGTATTTTTATTTTATTTTTATTATTTTAATTTTTCAAGTAACTTTTGTGGCATGAGACCAATAGAGTGCATAATGTACAGTAGGGCTCCACTTATACAGCAGGTTAGGTTCCAGGCTACCGCCGTAAATCAGAATTGCCGTAAAGTGGAACACCCTTTTTCACTTATAAATGCATATAAATGCTAGATAAAAAATTTACACTAACATATATTAACCCTTTCAGGGCCCAGAGGCCAAATTTCAATGTGTACGCCGGGGTCCAAGAAATTCTGAAAAAAAAATTATTTTTTCTTACAGAATTAAAGAAATAATTTTGTGAAATAATGAAACAAAAAAAAAACTTTCCGATCAGTACTTACCGAGATATAGAGCGTGAAGTTGACCCAAAATGACCGGGTGGCGGCAACATCCGTGACTTCCACAAAGTCGCATTTTTTATTTTACATTTTCGTACTTTTTCTTTTCTTTCTAATTTTTTTCCTAGTAAAATTTGTGGCCTGTGAAACCAATATTGTGTATATATGTATGTATGTGTGTATGTATGTGTGTATGTATGTGTGTATATAGTGTGTATATATGTGTATATATGTGTATGTATGTGTGTATGTATGTGTGTATATATGTGTATATATGTGTATGTGTAAAAAAATTTTTTTTTATATATATATATATATATATATATATATACTATGTATGTATGTATGTGTGTATATATATATATATATATATATATACAGTGGTACCTCGACTTACGATATTTTTCATTCCAGAATGCTGTTCAAGTGCCATTACCAAACGAATTTATCCCCATAAGGAATGATGTAAAATAGGCTAGTCCTTTTAGACCCCCAAAATTACACTTACAAAAGCATTTAAAAAAATAAACTTACATAAAAGGGTGTGTTTGGGGACCATCATAGTCGAGGTACCACTGTATATATATATATATATATATATATATATATATATATATATCTATGTATGTATGTATGTATGTGTATATATATATATATATATACTATGTATGTATGTATGTTGTGTATATATATACAGTGGTACCTGACTTACATGGTCCCAAATCACTCCTTTATGTGTTTATTTAAATGCTTTTGCAAGGATTTGGGGTCTAAGACTAGTCTATTTACAACATTTCTTAAGGAGATAAATTCGTTATAATGCTACTTGACAAATCTGAATGAAAAATATCGTAATCGAGGTACCACTGTATATATATATATATATATATATATATATATATATACAGTGGTACCCCAACTTACGATATTTTTCATTCCAGAATGCTGTTCAAGTGCCATTACCAAACGAATTTATCTCCCCTAAGAAATGATGTAAAATAGACTAGTCCTTTTAGACCCCAAAATTACACTTACAAAAGCATTTAAAAAATCAACTTACATAAAAGGGTGTGTTTGGGGACCATCGTAAGTCGGGTACCACTGTTGTGTGTGTGTGTTATATTTATTATATATATATATATATATATATATATATATATATATATATATATATATATTATATTATATTATATATATCATCATACATACATACATACATACATACATACATACATACATACATACAATACATACATACATACATACATACATACATACATACATACATACTCACTGTATTGAACACAATAACTGCACAAAAGTTATCATTATAATATTGTTTACCAGTATTGTTTACAACAATAAACATGCACAAATGTTGTATATTACTAATGTTCTATTCAATATTTACATATGTACAGTCACTGGACTGTTTCTAGAGCTGCTCAGTCTGTGAAAGTCCTTGAAACAAGGTACATGCACAGTGGTATCTTACATTCCTCACATAAACCGAGTGTCTTTGCATCTTGTTGCCGTTGTTTTGTTTGTGCGCAGACAACACATTTCTTCTGAGCCCATTTCTTCTTAGTTGCAGGAAGCTGTATTAGGAAGTGATCACCTTCCGCCTCCAAGTGCTTGGTATTTCTGGGGAGTTCGTGGACGGTTCTGTATAGCAGGTGTTGTTACCTGGTATATACTTCATTACAGTGGACCCCGAGTTTCGAAGGTTCTTACTTCATAAACTTCGTGTTTCGTAGCTTTTTATACGACTTCGAGAATCGTAAAACCACTCGTTTCAGTAACGATAGACCTGTCCGCCTGCTCCGCACCCGGCGGCGCAGGGACGCCGCCAGTGAAGCGTTGTTTACCATTGAGAGAACATTACCTAGCGCCTTTTCAAACATTCACACTACATTTGGTGTTTTTGGTGATTTAGTGATTGTCACTGTGAAATAAGTCACCATGGGTCAAAAAGCTTCCTAGTGGCACCTGTGTAAAGAAAGTGAGGAACCATCGAACTGAAGAAAGAGATTATGAAAAATATGGAGGTGGCGTACGTCTGAGTGATCTTGCCAGGATGTACAACAAAACCCCTTCTACTATCGGCTCTATCCTGGCAAGAGAAATGAGATCAAGGAAGCTAATGTTGCAAAAGGGGTTGATATGTTAACGAAAAATAGATCGAAAACAGTGGATGAGGTTGAGAAGTTGTTGTTGGTGTGGATCCATGAAAAACAGAGAGCTGGTGATAGTGTTTCCATGGCGATAATTTGTGAAAAGGCAAGGAAGTTGCACGCAGATCTTGTCAAGACAATGCCTGCAACCAGTGGTGAGGCAAGTGATTTAAAGCCAGCAAAGGCTGGTTTGACAGGTTTAAGAAATGTAGTGGCATACACAGTGTTGTGAGGCATGGTGAGGCAGCCAGCTCAGACAAACGTGCAGCTGAAAAATTTGTGCAGGAATTCCAGGGGTTCGTAGAGGCTGAACAATTCCTCCCCAACAAGTGTTTACCTGTGATGAAACAGGCCTGTTTTGGAAGAAAATGCCCAACAGGACCTACATTACTCAGGAGGAAAAGGCACAGCCAGGACACAAGCCTATGAAAGACAGGCTAACTCTCATGTTTTGTTCTAATGCTAGTGGTGATTTTAAAGTGAAGCCTTTACTGGTGTACCACTATGAAAATCCCAGACCCTTCAAGAATCACAGTGTTGACAAGAATAATTTGTGTGTGCATTGGAAGGCTAACATCAAGGCATGGGTCACTACGAGATTTTCAAGGAATGGGTGACTGGAGTGTTTGGCCCTACTGTGAAGAAATACCTCTTTGAAAAGAAATTGCCACTCAAGTGCCTCCTGATACTGGACAATGCTCCTGCTCACCCTCACAACTTGCAAGAGTGTTTGTCTGACAAGTTTAATTTCATCAGAGTGAAGTTCTTGCCTCCTAACACCACTCCTCTCCTCCAGCCCATGGACCAGCAGGTCATTTCCAACTTCAAGAAACTGTACACCAAAGCACTGTTTGAAAAGTGCTTTGAAGTGACCTCGGACACTGAGTTGACCCTAAGAGAGTTCTGGAAAGATCACTTCAACATTGTGCAATGCATACGCCTTATAGGTAAGGCTTGGGAGGGAGTGACTTCCAGGACTTTGAACTCTGCTTGGAGACCATTGTGGCCAGGTTGTGTCCAACAGAGGGATTTTGAAGGATTTGAGGCTGACCCTGACCTTGACCCTGACGACCCTGTGCCTGTTGTGGACTCTTATTGTGGCATTGGGGAACAACCTGGGGTTGGAGGTGAGTGGTGAGGATGTGGAAGAGTTGGTGGAGGCCCACAGGGTAGAGCTAACAACTGAAGAGCTGCAAGAGCTTCATCTGGAACAGCAACAGACCACAGCTGAGGTTATTGCTTCAAAGGAGGAGGATGAGAGACAGAAGAAGGTGCCCTCTTCAGTGCTTAAGGAGATGTGTACAAAGTGGAATGAGTTGCAGACATTTGTTGAAAGACACCACCCTGAGCAAGCTGAAATGAGCCTTCTGTGCAGCCACTTCAGTGACAGAGCCATGTCGCACTTCAGGAAAGTGTTGAAGGGTCGCCAGAAACAGAGGACTCTGGACAGCTACTTCACCAGGCAGGGGTCTAGTGACTCTCAAGCTGGTCCTAGTGGCATTAAAAGACCAAGAAGGAAGTAACCCCAGAGAGGGCTTTGACACCTGAAGTCCTTTTGGAGGATTCCCTTCCAACCACTAACTCCTGCCCCTTTCAGCAACTCTACCTTCCAGATGCCTGCAACTCTTCAATAAAGGTAAGTAAATGTATATATATATTTTTGTTTTTAATTTAGTAGGTGAATATTTTTTGTGGAACGGATTAATTGTATTTACATTATTTCTTATGGGAAATAATGGTTGAATTCGAAAACTTCGTGTTAAGTACTAGCTCCTGGAACGGATTACGTAATTACGATACTCGGGGGTCCACTGTATTAGTTGTCTGACGACAGACAAACAAAATTCACCATACGGTGGTATGTTGCCGGTCTTTATTTGGTACATATTATATGCATTGACCATTGAAATGTCCATGAGATGGAAGAAAAGTTTCATGTACCACTTGTAACTCTTACGAACACAATCGACAAAACCAATCTGCATGTCACATTTGTCAACCAAATGCATGTTTTGTGTATAATCAATCACTGTTACTGGTTTTAGAATATGTTCATTAGTCACTCTATCCACCTTGCCACTGTCTTTCATTTCATTAGGGTGAATGGTTGTCAACAATGTGACATCTCATTTGTTATGCCACTGTAATGCCATGCCATTGGCAGCAAACACCTGCACCTCACCACCACGAGTGCCTGTCATACCTGTCCTAAGCTGTCTGGGAATTAGTGTGGGGTATTACTGAGCACATGGTTTGCTGCAGTGTTTTAGAATCTCAGGTTAAAGTGTTGAAGGAGGTGTTTCTACTTCTTCAGGAGGAAAATAGGAGGCTGAAGCTTCGCCTAGGAGGGTTTGGGAATGAGTGTGAGATGGTTGGTGCTGGTAAGGAGGAAATGGTTGCCAGCAGTGAGAGTGGCAGCCGCTTTAACCCTTTCGGGGTCGGTGCCGTACTAGTACGTTTTATGAGCAGGGGTCGGTGCCGTACTAGTACGCGTAAATTCTAGCAGCCTCAAATTAAGCGGGGAAACGGCTGGTAGGCCTACATATGAAAGAATGGGTCTGTGTGGTCAGTGTGCGCAGTATAAAAAAAATCCTGCAGCACACAGTGCATAATGAGAAAAAAAACTCCGACCGTTTTTTTTTTTTGTTTAAAACAGCGACTTTGCAGTCTATTTTCGTATGGTATTTATTGATGTATTCTCGTTTTCTTGGTCTCTTTTGATAGAATGGAAGATATATTACAGAAATAGAGATGATTTTAATTGGTTTGACAATGACAAGTACCTTGAAATTGAGCTCAAAGTAGCGAAAACGTTTGATTTTAACCGATGTTCAAGAGTAAACAAATCACACCATGTGTTCAATACACATCAACTGGTGAGTCTAATATTCTTGCACAAGTGCGCTGATATTATTTATACCATTTTTACAATGATGCAGTTGTATACATAACAGTAAATCTTCTATTTTTTGTGAGAATAAAAATTCAAAATGGAAAGCAAAAGTAATGTAAGAGGGGCCTGGAGACGTGACTAATGAACAGAGAAGATGTTATTTTAGTGCCAGGAATGTCTGACTTGTTTATTCTGGACCCTATTTTGAAATTGGCATCGTTTGAAATTTGTGTGAAATTGGCCAAATTGCCATTTTCTGACCAATATTTTGGGTAGTTGAAATTGGTAAATAGGCAGTTTCTTGTACTCAATCGAATGAAGAAATGGAGTTCTAGCAAAATAGCTATGATTTTAGTGGACTGGAACATTGGAATTGGCCAAAATAGGGCTCAAAGTGGGCGAAATCGCCGATGCGTAAACATCTTCGAGACCGATAACTTCCGAGACATAATTCCGTAAGTTTTTATTCAAATTTCATACTTTTGGTGTCGTTATGATCGGAAAAAGATTCTCTATCATTTCATAATTTTTTTTTCCAAAAACATTTTGACCCTGAGAACATGTTTCCGAGAAGGCCTGTCGACACCCAAAGGGTTAAGTGTCAAGTGGTTCACAATTCAGGAAGAAGGAAGATAAAGAAGGTTAAAAGAGAAGATGTGAAGGTAGGAAATCAATTCTTTGTTCTCCAGGATGAGTGTACTTCAGTGGTTAGTGAGGTTAAAGATACCACTGACTCCCCTGCTAATCAAGGTAAGAATATTCTGATTGTGGGAGACTCTCAGGTAAGATATATGGACCGTGCTTTTTGTAACAGAGATAGGAAGGTCAGACACAGGGTGTGCCTCCCAGGAGCTGGTGTTGGTGACATAGCCAGCAGGTTGGATAATATTATGTCAGGTAATGGGAACAAGCCCATTATCTGTCTTAGTGCTGGTGGAAATGACATTGGGAAGAGCAGGAGACAGGAGCTACTAGATAAGTACAGGTCAGCCATAGAAGTAGTCAAGTCTAAGGGAGGGATCCCAATCATATGTAGCATTTTGCCTAGAAAGGGAGTGGGCAATGAATGGATGTCTAGGGCAATTGGTATAAATTACTGGCTAGACAGGTACTGAAAGGAACTTGCAATCCCATTCATTGATAACTGGGACAAATTCTATGGCAAACGTGATATGCATGCAAGGGATGGGGTTCATCTTTCTGGGGCTGGAATGGTTACATTAGCCAATTCAATTGAGGGTCATTGGAGACTTGTCTAGGACTTTAACCCTTTGACTGTCGGAGGCCCCATTCTGAAACTGTCATTCTATGTCGGAAAATTTTGGAAAAATAAATAAATTATTTTTTCTTATGAAATGATAGAGAATCTTTTCCCGATGGTAATGACACCAAAAGTATGAAATTTGATTGAAAACTTACGGAATTACGCTCTCGCAAAGTTAGCAATGTCAGTGATATATACGCATCGGCGATTTCGCCGACTTTGTGCCCTATTTTCGGCCAATTCCATTGGGACAGTCGACCAAACTCATAGCTATTTCTTTAGAACTCCATTTGTTCTATCGATTGAGTACAAAAAATCACCAATTTACCGATTTCAACTACTCAATAAAGTGGTCAGAAATTGGCAATTTCCCCAATTTCATGCAAAATAAAAAAGATGTCAATTTCAAATTAGGTTCCAGAATAAACAATGCAGACATTCCTGGCACTAAAATAAGATGTTATCTGTTCATTAGTCACGTCTTTAGGTCCCTCTTACATTACTCTTGCTTTCTATTTTGATTTTTTATTCACACAAAAAATAGAAGATTTATTGTTATGCAGACTATTGCATTATTGTAAAAATGGTATAAATAATATCTGTGCACTTGTGAAAGAATATTAGACTCACCAGTTGATGTGTATTGGACGCGTGGGGTGATTTGTTTACTTTTGAACATTGGCAAAAATCGAACATTTCCACTATTTTGAGCTCAATTTCAAGATCGTTTACATCATGAAACTAATCAAACTCATCTCTATTCCTGTAATATGTTTTCCATTCTATCAAAGGAGACAATGAGAAAGAGAATACAACCATAAATACTATACGAAAATACACCTCAAAGTCGGCGTTTTAATCCAAAAATACGGTCAGATTTTTTTTTTCTCATTATGTACTACTTGCTGCAGGATTTTTTTTATACTGCGCACACTGACCACACAGAATTTAGGCGTATAAATATGTCCGAAACATTGACTCGTAAGACGTATATATACGTCCGAAAAAGTCAAAGGGTTAAACTGATAGATTATAGAGGTATGGGTGTTTGTGGTAAACAATCAGGCTGTAGTATTAGGGTTGGAAACAGCAGATATTACCAGGATACCTCAGGGATATGTTTAAAAGACAATATTCAAAATAAAGTTGCTAGTAATGGCAAAGCAATTGATCAACAAAGAGATAGTAGAGGGCAACGAGTGACTAGCTCCATTAAGGTTTACTATACAAATAGTAGGAGTCTAAGAAATAAGACAGATGAGCTAAAATTACTTGCAAGTGCAGGTAATATAGATATTATTGCTATAACAGAGACCTGGTTCAACCTGAAAGATAGAGAAATGCCTTCTGAGTGCAACATACAGGGTTATAAACTATTCCACACTGATAGGGTCAACAGGAAGGGTGGTGGAATGGCAATGTATGTCAGAGATAATTTAAATTGTTGTGTTAGACAAGATATAAGATTAGAAACATCGGACACAAACTGTTTGGCTACAGTTTCTCGAGGGTCGTGAAAAATTAATTTTGGGTGTGATTTACAGGCCCCCAAGCCTGGATAGGGAGTGCAGTAAGCTGCTATGGGACAAAATTCATAAGGCGTCTAGACAAATTCATTGGAACAATGTGACAGGAAATCTTGAGTCTAATGATTTTCTTGATATGGTTCAGGATTGTTTTTTAAAACAGTCTGTGACAGAACCAACTAGAGGTAGCAACTTGCTTGATTTGGTTCTTGCCAACAAAGAATCACTAGTTAATAAACTTGAGGTTAATGATGAGCTGGGGGGAAAGCGATCACAAATCACTTAGTTTCAATATACATATCATGGAATTAACCAGATAACTGCAAGTTATAAGTTAAATAACGTAGAACTTAGCCATACAGATTGCGAAAAGGACTTGGGGGTTATGGTAAGCAGCAACCTTAAACCAAGACAGCAATGCCTAAGCGTACGTAATAAGGCAAACAGATTACTGGGATATATATCAAGAAGTGTAAGCAACAGAAGTCCAGCGGTTATATTACAGCTTTATACTGTACATCATTAGTAAGGCCTCACCTAGATTACGCAGCTCAGTTCTGGTTTCCATATTACAGAATGGATATTAATTTGTTAGAAAACATTCAGCATAGAATGACTAAATTAATACATAGCATTAGAAATCTTCCGTATGAAAAAAGACTGAAGACTCTAAAATTACATTCACTTGTAAGACGAAGAATGAGGGGAAACATGATCGAGGTATACAAGTGGAAAATGGGTATTAACAAAGGGGATATAAATAATGTCTTGAGGATATCTCTCCAAGAGAGAACCCGCAATAATGGATTCAAATTAGATAAGTTTAGATTTAGAAAGGATATAGGAAAGTATTGGTTTGGAAATAGGGTAGTTGATGAGTGAAACAGTCTGCCTAGTAGGGTTATTGAAGCTAGGACCTTGGGTAGTTTCAAATTTAGGTTGGATAAATTCATGAGTGAGAGGGGTTGGATTTGAGTGGGACGTGCACATGAGTAAATAGAATTATCAAAGCTTATTTCTTGGGTAGCATTGAAAATTGGGGTGAACAAATATTCTGTTAGTGGGATGGACTGTGAAGGACGTGCCTAGTATGGGCCAACAGGCCTGCTGCAGTGTTCCTCCTTTCTTATCTTATCTTATATAAATCCCAGGACAGTGGTCCCTCGACTAACGAACTTAATCCGTTATTTCCCATAAGAAATAATGTAAATACAATTAATCCGTTCCACCCAAAAATATTCACAAAAAATACATTTTAATTATAGTTCTACATAAACAAAACAACATTATTAACACTATAAATACTACTACTAATACTAAATAATAAAAAACAGAGTGAGTGGTGGAATGAAGAAGTAAAGGGTGTGATAAAAGAGAAAAAGGTAGCTTATGAGAGGTTTTTACAAAACAGAAGTGTTAATAGAAGAGCAGAGTATATGGAGAGTAAAAGAAAGGTGAAGAGAGTGGTGAGAGAGTGCAAAAGAAGAGCAGATGAAAGAATGAGAGAGGCTCTGTCAAGAAATTTTGCTGAAAACAAGAAAACATTTTGGAGTGAGATAAACAAGGTAAGAAAGCCTAGGGAACAAATGGATTTGTCAGTTAAAAACAGAGTAGGGGAGTTAGTAGATGGGGAGCTGGAGGTATTGGGTAGATGGAGGGAATATTTTGAGGAACTTTTAAATGTCGATGAAGAAAGGGAGGCGGTAATTTCATGTACTGGCCACGGAGGTACAACATCGTTTAGGAGTGAAGAAGAGCAGGATGTGAGTGTGGGGAGGTGCGTGAGGCATTACGTAGAATGAAAGGGGTAAAGCAGCTGGAACTGACGGGATCATGACAGAAATGTTAAAAGCAGGGGGATATAGTGCTGGAGTGGTTGGTATATTTGTTTAATAAATGTATGAAAGAGGGAAGGTACCTAGGGATTGGCAGAGAACATGTATAGTTCCTTTATATAAAGGGAAGGGGATAAAAGAGAGTGTAAAAATTATAGGGGAATAAGTTTACTGAGTATACCAGGTAAAGTGTATGGCAGGGTTATTATTGAAAGAATTAGAGGTAAGACAGAGAGTAGGATTGCAGATGAGCAAGGAGGCTTTAGAGTGGGTAGGGGATGTGTAGATCAAGTGTTTACAGTGAAGCATATATGTGAACAGTATTTAGATAGAGGTAGAGAAGTTATTATTGAATTTATGGATTTAGAAAAGGCATATGATAGAGTGGATAGGGGAGCAATGTGGCAAATGTTGCAAGTGTATGGAATAGGTAGTAAGTTACTGAAGGCTATAAAGAGTTTTTATGAGGATAGTGAGGCTCAGGTTAGGGTGTGTAGGAGAGAGGGAGATTACTTCCCAGTAAAAGTAGGTCTTAGACAGGGATGTGTAATGTCACCATAGTTGTTTAATATATTTATAGATGGGGATGTAAAAGAAGTAAATGCTAGGGTGTTGGGGAGAGGGAGGGATTAAATGATGGAGAATTAAATGCAAAATGGGAGTTGACACAGTTACTTTTTGCTGATGATACTGTGCTTATGGGAGATTCTAAAGAAAAGTTGCAAAGGTTAGTGGACGAGTTTGGGAGAGTGTGTAAAGGTAGAAAGTTAAAAGTGAACATAGATAAGAGTAAGGTGATGAGGGTATCAAACGATTTAAATAAAGAAAATTGGATATCACATGGGAGAGAGGATTATGGACGAAGTAAATGTTTTCAGATATTTGGGAGTTGACGTGTCAGCGGATGGGTTTATGAAGGATGAGGTTAACCATAGAATTGATGAAGGAAAAAGGTGAGTGGTGCATTGAGGTATCTGTGGAGACAAAAACGTTATCCATGGAGGCAAAGAAGGGAATGTACGAAAGTATAGCGGTACCAACACTCTTATATGGGTGTAAGCATGGGTTGCAAATGCTGCAGCGAGGAGGCTGGAGGCAGTGGAGATGTCCTGTCTAAGGGCAATGTGTGGTGTAAATATTATGCAGAAAATTCGAATGTGGAAATTAGGAGAAGGTGGAGTTACTAAAAGTATTTGTCAGAGGGCTGAAGAGGGTTGTTGAGGTGGTTTGGTCATTTAGAAGAATGGATCAAAGTAGAATGACTTGGAGAGCGTATAAATCTGTAGGGAAGGAAGGCGGGGTAGGGTCATCCTAGAAAAGGTTGAAGGGAAGGGGTAAAGGAGGTTTTATGGGCGAGGGGCTTGGACTTCCAGCAAGCATGTGTGAGCTTGTTAGATAGGAGTGAATGGAGACGAATGGTTTTTGGGACATGACGATCTGTTGGAGTGTAAGCAGGGTAACATTTTGTGAAGGGATTCAGAGAAACCAGTTAATTGAGTTAGTTGGACTTGAGTCCTGGAAATGGGAAGTACAATGACTGCACTTTAAAGGACGGGTCCGAGATAGTGACAGCTGGGAGGGACTATTCTCAGCTGTCATATCTGAGCTCCTCTGCACAGACAGTGATTATGTATGAGTGTGGTGAAAGTGTTGAATGACGATGAAAGTATTTTCCTTTTGGGGATTTTCTTTCTTTTTGGGTCACCCTACCTCGGTGGGAGACGGCCGACTTGTTAAAAAAAAAAAAAATTTACTTACCTTTATTGAAGAGAGTTGCAGGCATCTGGAAGATAGGGAGGAGGAGAGGGGGAGGGTGTTAGTATTTGGAAGGGGAATCCCCCTATATAAAGACTTCAGGTAAGAAGTCCTTATCTGGGGTTACTTTCCTTCTTTTTCTTTTAATGCCACGTGGACATGTCGGCGGATGGGTCTATGAAAGATGAGGTGAATCATAGAATTGATGAGGGGAAAAGGGTGAGTGGAGCACTTCGGAGTCTGTGGAGACAAAGAACCTTGTCCATGGAAGTAAAGAGGGGAATGTATGAGAGTATAGTTATACCAACGCTCTTATATGGGTGTGAAGCATGGGTGATGAATGTTGCAACGAGGAGAAGGCTGGAGGCAGTGGAGATGTCATGTCTGAGGTCAATGTGTGGTGTGAATATAATGCAGAGAATTCGGAGTTTGGAAATTAGGAGGAGGTGCGGGATTACCAAAACGATTGTCCAGAGAGCTGAGGAGGGGTTGTTGAGGTGGTTTGGACATGTAGAGAGAATGGAACGAGACAGAGTGACTTCGAGAGTGTATAAATCTGTAGTGGAGGGAAGGCGGGGTAGGGGTCGGCCTAGGAAAGGTTGGAGGGAGGGGTAAAGGAAGTTTTGTGTGCGAGGGCTTGGACTTCCAGCAAGCATGTGTGAGCGTATTTGATAGGAGTGAATGGAGGCATATGGTTTTAATACTTGACGTGCTGTTGGAGTGTGAGCAAAGTAACATTTATGAAGGATTCAGGGAAACCGGCAGGCCGGACTTGAGTTCTGGAGATGGGAAGTACAGTGCCGGCACTCTGAAGGAGGGGTGTTAATGTTGCAGTTTTAAAACTGTAGTGTAAAGCACCCTTCTGGCAAGACAGTGATGGAGTGAATGATGATGAAAGTTTTTCTTTTTCGGGCCACCCTGCCTTGGTGGGAATCGGCCGATGTGTTAATATAATATAATAATATAATATAGGACCAGCTTGAGAGTCACTGGATCCCTGCCTCGAAAAATAACTGTCCACAGTCCTCTGTTTCTGGCGACTCTTCAACATTTTCCTCAAGTGGGGCAAGATTCTCTCACTGAACATGTTGCAAATGTGGTTTGCTTCAGCTTGCTCAAGGTGGTGTTTTTCAACAAATGTCTGCACATCAGCCCATTTGCCTTTTCACAAATTATCGCCGTGGAAATACTATCACCCGCTATCTGTTTTTCATTGATCCACACCCCCAACAACTTCTCAACCTCATCCACTGTTTTCGATCTATTTTTCGTTAACATATCAACCTCTTTTGCAACATTAGCTTCCTTGATTTCATTTCTCTTTGCCAGGAGAGTGGTGATAGTAGATGTGTTTTTCTTGTACATCCTGGCAAGCTCACTCTCACGTATACCACTCATATTTTTCAACTATCTCCTTCTTTAGTTCGATGGTGTTTCTCCCTCTCTTTACCACAGGGGTGCCACTAGGAAGCTTCTTTGGACCCATGGTGACTTATTTCACAGTGACAATCACTGAACCACCAATAAACACAACATAAGCATTGTGAATGTTTGAAAGAGCGCGCTGGGTAATGTTCTCTCAAGTGTAAACAACGCTAGATTGCCGTCCTGTGTGGCGAGGCGCGCAAGCGCGGGCAGTCAGACAGGTCTGGTACGGACGCTACACGAGGGAAATATTTACCGAAAAAAGCGCTCGTTACACGAATTCACCGCTAGTCGAGGGACAACTGTAATCTTTTGCCTTATTACGTATGCTTATGCATTGCTCTCTTGGTTTAAGGTTGCTGCTTAACATAACCCCCAAGTCCTGTTCGCAATCTGTATGGCTAAGTTCTACATTATTTAACTTATAAGTGCTAGGGTTATGGACACTCCCTAGCTTCAGAACCTTGCATTTATCAATATTGAACTGTTCTTATGTTCTTATTCTGTTAGTGGGTTGGATTTGTGAAGGACCTGCCTAGTGTTCTTAGTCGTAGTGGACTACGACTAAGAACACTCCTCTCCAGTACTGGAGTGGTGACCTGTACTTAGCTCAGTGAGGACATGTCTAGTGTACTCTCTGTGGACTGAACTACCTTTGCTCTGTGAACTTTTCTACTGTGCTCTCCGTTCTTAGAGATTGGATGATGGCTTTCCTCGACTACGAGCAGCTATATCTCCAACTTATGGCAGAATTAACGGAAGCTAGAAGAGAAATTCAACGATTGAAGGGTATATGCAAGTTTGTGCAGGAATTCCAGGGGCTCGTAGACACTGAAAAATTCGAACCCCAACAAGTGTTTAATTGTGATGAAACAGGCCTGTTTTGGAAGAAAATGCCCAACAGGACCTTCATTACTCAGGAGGAAAAGGCACTGCCAGGACACAAGCCTATGAAAGACAGGCTAACTCTCTTGCTTTGTGCCAATGCCAGTGGTGATTTTAAAGTAAAGCCTTTACTGGTGGATCACTCAGAAAATCCCAGAGCCTTCAAGAAACACAATGTTAACAGGAATAATTTGTGTGTATTGGAAGGCTAACACTAATGCATGGGTCACTAAGGACTTTTTCGTGGAATGGTTGACTGGAGTGTTTGGCCCTAGTGTGAAGAAATACCTCCTGGAAAAGAAATTGCCACTCAAGTGCCTCCTGGTACTGGACAATGCTCCTGCTCATCCTCACAACTTGCAAGACTATTTGTCTGATGAGTTCAGTTTCATCACAGTGAAGTTCTTGCCTCCTAACACCACTCCTCTCATCCAGCCCATGGACCAGCAGGTCATTGCAAACTTCAAGAAACTGTACACCAAAGCAATGTTTCAAAGGTGCTTTGACGTAACCTCAGCCTCTGCATTGACCCTAAGAGAGTTGTGGAAAGATCACTTCAATATTGTGCATTGCATAGGCCTTATAGGTAAGGCTTGGGAGGGAGTGACTTCCAGGACTTTGAACTCTGCTTGGAGACCACTGTGGCCAGATTGTGTTGAAAAGAGGAATTTTGAAGGATTTGAGGCTGACCCTGACGACCCTGTGCCTGTTGTGGACTCTATTGTGGCATTGGGGAACAGCCTGGGGTTGGAGTTGAGTGGTGAGAATGTGGAAGAGTTGGTGGAGGAGCACAGGGTAGACCTAACCACTGAAGAGCTGAGAGAGCTTCATCGGGAACAGCAATAGACGACATTTAAGGAAATTGATTCAGAGGAGGAGGCTAGACAGGTTGAGGTAGTAACTTCTTCAGAGATTAAGGAAATTTGTTCCAAATGGGCTGATGTGCAGACATTTGTTGAAAAACACCACCCTGAGCAAGCTGAAGCAAACCACATCTGCAACATGTTCAGTGACAGAATCTTGCCCCACTTCAGAAAAATGTTGAAGAGTCGCCAGAAACAGAGGACTGTGGGCAGTTATTTCTCGAGGCAGGGATCTAGTGACTCTCAAGCTGGTCCTAGTGGCATTAAAAGTAAAAGAAGGGAAGTAACCCCAGATAAGGACTTGTTACCTGAAGTCTTTATGGAGGGGGATCCCCCTTCCAAACACTAACACCCTCCCCATGTCCTCCTCACTATCTTCCAGATGCCTGCAACTCTCTTCAATAAAGGTAAGTAAATGTTATTTATTAATCTGTTGTTTATTATTTAGTATTATATGTAGTAGTATTTATAGTGTTAATAATATTGTTTTGTGTATGTAGAACTATAATTAAAATGTATTTTTTGTGAATATATTTTTGGGTGGAATGGATTAATTTTATTTACATTATTTCTTATGGGAAATAAGGTTTTGAATTACGAGCAATTCGTGTTAAGGTCTAGCTCCTGGAACGGATTAAGATTGTTAATCGAGGGACCACTGTACAGTGGAACCCCGAGTTTCCACCGTAATCCATTCCAGGAGTTAGGCCTAAAGTCGAAGCAATAATTCCCATAAGAAATAATGTAAATCCAATTAATCTGTTCCTGCTGTCAGGAGGCATGACAAAATAGTACTTCAATATGACGCTATTATCAACTCTACGGCTTATTTATCTATCACAATTCATCTAATATGACATAATAAACAATATAAATAACATAAAAACCTGATATACACTCTAGAATGAATAAAATATGTACAGTGGACCCCCGAGTAACGAAAAAACTTCATTCCAGAAGCCTGCTCAAATGCCATTACCGAACGAATTTACTCCCTTAAGGAATAATGTTACGTAGGTTAGTCTATTTCAGACCCTCAAAAATACACTTCCACAAGCACTTACAATATTATACTTACATAATTGTACGATTTCCGGGGTGTTCGTTACTCGGGGGTCCACTGTATGTCATTTCGTAAGTGGTCGCGGGCATTCTCGCTACAGCTATGAAAACGTCTTTCCCATTCTTTCCTCCTTCAGACGTGTTAGTATAAAAGAAAACGGAGTTTGTGAGGCAAACTGCATTAGATCACTTCTTTCATAAAAAACCCATAATGTACAAATGAACTGATGTACGAACACCATTTACATACCTTGCAGAAGATAGGCAGAGCAGCTTATGCTGTCAGTTTATTTTCTATCGCTTATTTGCTACACTCTTAATGCTACACTATGTCACTGAACTTAACTGCTTTAACCCTTTGGGGGTCGGTGCCGTACTAGTACGTTTTACGAGCAGGGGTTGGTGCCGTACTAGTACGCCCAAATTCTAGCGGCCTCAATTTAAGCAGAAAACGTCTGGTAGGCATACATATGAAAGAATGGGTCTGTGTGGTCAGTGTGCACAGTATAAAAAAAATCCTGCAGTACACACTGCATAATGAGAGAAAAAAAAACTCTGACCGTTTTTTTCGATAAAAACAGCGACTTTGCAGTCGATTTTCGTATGGTATTTATTGATGTATTTTCGTTTTCTTGGTCTCATTTGATAGAATGAGATGATTTTGATTGGTAGAGATGATTTTGATTGGTATGTCAATGACAAGTACAGTGGTACCTCGAGTTACGATATTTTTTCGTTCGAGAATGCTGTTCAAGTGCCATTACCAAACGAATTTATCCCCATAAGGAATAATGTAAAATAGACTAGTCCTTTTACACACCCAAAAATATACCTACAAAAGCATTTAAAAAAATAAACTTACATAAAAGGGCGATTTTGGGGACCATCGTAACTCGAGGTACCACTGTACCTTGAAATTGAGCTCAAAGTAGCGAAAATGTTCGATTTTTGACAATGTTCAAGAGTAAACAAATTACACCATGCCTCCAATACACATCAACTGGCGAGTCTTATATTCATGCACAAGTGCTCTGATATTATTTATACCATTTTTACAATGATGCAGTTGTATACATAACAGTAAATCTTCTATTTTTTGTGAGAATAAAAATTCAAAATGAAAAGTAAAAGTAATAAAACAGGGGCCTGGAGACGTGACTAATGAACAGAGAACATGTTATTTTAGTGCCAGGAATGTCTGCCTTGTTTACTATGGACCCTTATTTTGAAATTGGCATCGTTTGAAATTTGTGTGAAATTTGAAAATTGCCATTTTCTGACCACTATTTTGGGTAGATGAAATTGGTAAATAGGCAGTTTCTTGTACTCAATCGATAGAAAAAATGGAGTTCTAGCGAAATAGCTATAATTTTAGGAGACTGAAACATTGGAATTTGTCAAAAATAGAGCTCAAAGTGGGCGAAATCGCCGATGCGTAAGTGTCATGGCTACCGCTAACTTCGCGAAAGCATAATTCCGTTAGTTTTCGATCAAATTTCATAATTTTGGTGGCGTTATGATCGGAAAAAGATTCTCTATCATTTCATAAGAAAAAATTAATTTTTTTTTTTCCAAAAAAATTTCGACCCCAGGAACACTTTCCTGAGAAGGCCTGTCGACCCCCAAAGGGTTAAACTCCACAACTTGCACCTGTACTGGCATGCAGGAACACAAAATTATATAATACACACACTATGTAACATATAAACATTTAAAGTAACATAAATATGAGATGTTTTTCCAGTTGGCTTGACGACGTGAACAAAAACCAGACACAAATGGTTTTTGTTCACTCCGTGAAGCCGACTGGAAAAACATCTGGTTTGTTTACAAAACTCGCGAACCTTCTACACTCCTGTACTCCACCACTGCCTCCATCACTGCCTCCATCACTGCCTCCATCACTGCCTCCACCACTGTCTCCACCACTGTCTCCACCATTGCCTTAACCACTGCCTCCACCACTAACTCCACCACTGCCTCCACCACTGCCTCAACCCCTAACTCCACCAATGCCTCCAACACTGCCTCAACCACTGCCTCCACTACTGCCTCAACCACTAAGTCCACCACTGCCTCCACTATTAACTCCACCACTGCCTCAACCACTAACTCCACCACTGCCTCGCAACATCAGCTTCCTTGATTTCTTTTCTCTTCGCCAGGATAGAAGTGATTATTGATTTGTTTTTGCTGTACATTCTGGCAAGCTCGCCCACACGTACACCACTTTCATATTTTTCTACAATATCTTTCTTCACTTCTATGGTGTTTCTCACTTTCTTTACCAAAGGGCTGCCACGAGGAAGTTTCTTTGGGCCCGTGGTGGCTTATTTCACAGTCACAATCAATAAACAAGCACTAACACAATGAATTTATTGTGAAATGTTTGGATGAGCACGCAGCGTAATGTTCACTCTCAAGGATAAACAAAGCTAGACTGGCTCACGATGCCTGCGCGGGAAGGCGCGCAAACGCGGGCAGGCGGACAAGTCTGGTATGCCGGCCAAAACTTGGGGCAACGGCCGAAAGTTGGGACAAAATTAGGTTGAAAAAAGCGACCGAAACTCGAAGCAGCTGCTACTCGGGGTGGCCGAAACTCAGGGTTCCACTGTATATATAAAACAAGAAATACAGGTATCCCTCAACTTTCGCGTTTTCTACTTTCGCAGGCTTCACACATTCACGAATTCCCAGCCGCCAAATTCCCACCCACCAAATCATATTTAAGTTTCCCACCACCCGAGCGTCCCTACTACATTCCCGCCGACCCGGAAGCCAGCCCACCCACCACTCACTCACTGAGTGTTTTGTTTGTTCATTATTTGTTACTAAACTACAGTATAACATGTATGTAGTACTATATAGTACAATATTTTACTATGTTTTCATGCGTTTTATGATTGTTCATGGTTCAATAGGTTAAGGAAGCAGTAAGTAATGAATGTGCTAAATAAAGGTTATCTATCTATTACATTTATTCCAAATTGATATCAGAAACATGATAAATACCCTAGAACTGTAATAAAGATGCTGAAATGAATAATATATGCCATATTATATGAGTGGTAAGAGAGCAGGCACAGACGGCCACCATAAAACATGTTTACATCAGGGTAAACATGCCTAAATCACTCTTGTTATAAGAACAAATGCAAAAATTGAATTTATTATTTTTAGAACAATAATAATAATTTATAATAATTGATCTGGAACACTTTAAATGTCATCAGTATTTGGTAGCTGACATTTAGAGCACTCCACAGCAATTATTATTATTTATTATTATTATTTCCCTACAATATATTGTAGGGAAATAATAATAATTATTATTATTATTATTTTCTTACAATATATTGTAGGGAAATAATAATAATAATAATAATAATAATATTATTATTATTTGCTGCGGAGTGCTCTAAATGTCAGCTACCAAATACTGATAACATTTAAAGTGCTCCAGATCAATTATTATAAATTATTATTATTCTAAAAACAATAAATGCTATTTTTGCATTTGTTCTTACAAGAGTGATTTAGGCATGTTTACCCTGATGTAAACATCTTATATGGTGGCGGTCTGTGCCTGCTCTCCTACCCCTCATATAATATGGCATATATTATTCATTTCAGCATCTTTATTACAGTTCTAGGGTATTTATCATGTTTCTGATATAAATTTGGAATAAATGTAATAGATAGATAACCTTTATTACTAATATTAGTGTAATTACACAACATTTTATTAGCACTAAGGCTAACATCCAACACCCATGACGACTCACCAGACACTGAATGTTACTGCGCCTCTCCCTCCCTCCAATAGCTCCTCCCACTTCGTAACAATGTTAAATGGTGAATTTAATGTATTTTTCTGTAAGCTTAACTCGTTGTATGTGTATTTTACTTTTTTATTGTTTTCTGTAATATATGAGTTATGCAAATTAAAATAAAGTTATGAAGTTGGAGTTTCATTTTTTGTTCTAATGTATACATATTTAATTCAACATTTGTTGAGGGATACCTGTAACTTTAAAACACTTGAAATTTTGGAAACTTTTCAGACATAACGGAGAATGTAAAGAAACCGAGCGGAGCGCGGTGATTGTATTAGAAAGACAGGTGAGGGGAGTCATATACAGTAGACCCCCGAGTAACGATCATTCCGAATAACGATTTTTTTGTGTAACGATTGCTTTTTACGGTCAATATTTTTCTCGTGTAGCGATTTTTACTTGTGTAGCGATCCGTACCAGACCTGTCCACCAGCCCGCGCTTGCGTGCCAGTCTAGCATTGTTTACACTTGAGTGAACAATACCCATTGTACTCTTTCAAACATTTCACAATAAATTTATTGTGTTTATTGCTGGTTTAGTGATTGTCACTGTGAAATAAGTCGACATGGGTTCAAAGAAGCTTCACAAGTCGATAAAGGCTAAAGCACCAGCCAGTGATAAAGTGTAGCAATGGAAATAAGTCACTCTGTCTTGACTTTTTTGGGTTATCCTAGGTTTTATACATATATGCTGCTATGTATGATAATCTATGTATAACTAGATTTGTGTATACCTGAATAAACTTACTTACTTAACCCTTTTAGGGTCCATGGCCCCTCTCCCAAACTCGTTCTCAGGGTCCATGAATTTCAAAAAAAAAAAAAAAATTCTTATGAAATGATAGTTTTTTTTTTCTAAATCTAATAGGCTAAAAAATACATTTTTGCGATCAATACTCACCGAGATATAGATGATTGAAGTTGACCAAAATTGAACCGTTGACGGCAACATCGGTGACTTCCAGTTGGCCGGTAATCTTCTATTTTCTTTCTTGAAGTTGTTTTCTTATCGATTTTAAATTTTTTTTTTTTTTTTGCAAATAACTTTTATGGCCTGTGAGACCAATAGAAGTGCTGTTTTTCAAATATTCACTCATTAATTATTATACAATAATGACAAAGTTTGTTATCACTATTTTGTTTACACAACTTATTTACAGTTATTTACAATAACAAATATTGTTTATTTCTATTGTTCAATCATATATATACATATATAGAGTTCTGCAGCCTGTGGAAGTCTCTGAAACATGGTTCCATGCACAGTGGTGTTTTACATTACACACACACAAAACGAGTGTCTCTGCATTGTTGTGGGCGTTTTTATATATGTGCACAGACAAAACACCTCTTCTGAGCCTTTTCCTTGCAAGCAGTAGCAGGCAGTTTTGTTAGGAAGTGTTCACCAGGCCTCAGACGAGAGGGTAGGTGTTGATAACTTGGTGTTGGGCGGTTTTCTATTGCAGGTGTTGTTCCTTGGTACTTGAATATTATTTGTCTGATGACAGACAAACAAAATTCGCATTATGGTGGTTTATTTGTGGTCTTCAACTTATAAATATTATAAGCATTGAGCATGGTAATGTCCAGAATGTGAAAAGAGTTTTATGTACAACTTGTAACTCTTGCGAACACAATCAGCAAACCCAATTTGCATGTCACATTTGTCCACTAAGCGCATAATGAGGGTGTAGTCAATCACAGCTGCAGGTTTTAGAATGGGTTCATTGGTCTCTCTACTCACCCTGCCAGTATCTGTCATTTCGTTAGGGTGAATTGATGACAACAGTGTGACATCTCGTTTGTCATGCCACCGAAATGCCATGATGTCATTGGCAGCAAACGCCTGCTCCTGACCTCTACGAGTGCCTGCATTGAACCTAGGCATATGCTTACGATTTGCACGCACTGTACCGCACACATCTGTCAAGTCCACTCGCAAAAAATCACTGAGGGAGGGGCTTGTGTACCAGTTATCAGTACAGTGGTACCTCGGTTTACGATGGTCCCCAAACTCGCCCTTTTATGTAAGTTTATTTTTTTAAGTGCTTTTGTAAGTGTATTTTTGGGGGTCTAAAAGGACTAGTCTATTTTACATTATTCCTTATGGGGATAAATTCGTTTGGTAAGGGTACTTGAACAGCATTCTGGAACGAAAAAATATTGTTAACCGAGGTACCACTGTATATAATATATGCCCCTTACCAAGATATGGTTCCATCATTGTTCTAACCACATTATAATAATAATAATAATAATAATAATAATAATAATAATAATAATAATAATGTTTATTCAGACATGGTACAATGATACATAGTAAGGTAGACATGATACAATAATACAGTGGTACCTCGAGTTACGATGGTCCCCAAAATCGCCCTTTTATGTAAGTTTATTTTTTTAAATGCTTTTGTAAGTATATTTTTGGGGGTGTAAAAGGACTAGTCTATTTTACATTATTCCTTATGGGGATAAATTCGTTTATTAATGGCACTTGAACAGCATTCTCGAACGAAAAAATATCGTAACTCGAGGTACCACTGTACAGGTATCCCTCAACATTCGCGAGGGTTATGGGATCAAGAGCCTCGTGAATGTTGAAAAATCACGAATGTTTGGTGCCCCAATATATTGTAGGGAAATATAATACAATACTGCTTCCTTAACCTATTGAACCATGAACAATCATAAAACACATATAAACATCGTAAAATAATGTACTATATACATGTTATTTTGACATGAGCTGGCTGTGGAGGGAGGCCTGTAATAGTATAATTATACAATAGTATTTTAGTGTTGTTAAATAGTATAATTATACAAGATTAATTTATAGTGTGAAGTGTCATGGGGAATCAAGTTACTGACACACTGCTTCTTCTCCCTCTGCTGTAGCTCCGCCCACTTTGTAATGATGCCAAATGTTGAATTAAATATGTATACATTAGAACAAAAAATTGAAACTCCAACTTCATAACTTTATTTTAATTTGCATAACTCATATATTACAGAAAACAATAAAAAAGTAAAATACACATACAACGAGTTAAACTTACAGAAAAATACATTAAATTCACCATCTAACATCGTTATGAAGTGGGAGGAGCTATTGGAGGGAGGGAGTGGCGCATTAACATTCAGTGTCTGGTGAGTCGTCATGGGTGGTGGATGTTAGCCTTAGTGTTAATAAAATGTTGTGTAATTACACTAATATTAGTAATAAAGGTTATCTATCTATTACATTTATTCCAAATTGATATCAGAAACATGATAAATACCCTAGAACTGTAATAAAGATGCTGAAATGAATAATATATGCCATATTATATGAGGGGTAACAGAGCAGGCAGACCGCCACCATATATGAGATGTTTACATCAGGGTAAACATGCCTAAATCCCTCTTGTCGTAAGAACAAATGCAACAATAGCATTTATTGTTTTTAGAATAATAATAATTTATAATAATTGATTTGGAGCACTTTAAATGTTATCAGTATTTGGTAGCTGACATTTAGAGCACTCCACAGCAATTATTATTATTATTATTATTATTATTATTATTATTATTATTATTATTTCCCTACAATATATTGTAAGAAAATAATAATATTATTAATAATAATAATTATTATTATTTCCCTACAATATATTGTAGGGAAATAATAATTATAATAATAATTAATAATTGCTGTGGATTATTATTATTATAATCAAAATAGAAGCGCTAAACCACAGGGGTTATACAGCTAATTGCTGTGGAGTGCTCTAAATGTCAGCTACCAAATACTGATAACATTTAAAGTGCTCCAGATCAATTATTATAAATTATTATTATTCTAAAAACAATAAATGCTATTTTTGCATTTGTTCTTACAAAGTGATTTAGGCATGTTTACCCTGATGTAAACATCTCATATATGGTGGCGGTCTGTGCCTGCTCTGTTACCCCTCATATAATATGGCATATATTATTCATTTCAGCATCTTTATTACAGTTCTATGGTATTTATCATGTTTCTGATATCAATTTGGAATAAATGTAATAGATAGATAACCTTTATTTAGTACATTCATTACTTACTGCTTCCTTAACCTATTGAACCATGAGCAATCATAAAACGCATGAAAACATAGTAAAATATTGTACTATATAGTACTACATACATTTATACTGTAGTTTAATAACAAATAATGAATGAAGAAAACACTCAGTGAGTGAGTGGTGTGGGGGCTGGCTGCCGGGTCTGAGGGAAGGTAGTAGGGACGCTTAGGTGGCGGGAAACTTAAATATGATTTGGTGGGTGGTAATTTGGCGGCTGGGAATTCGCGAATGTGTGAAGCCCGCGAAAGTAGAAAACGCGAAAGTTGAGGGATACCTGTACATAGTTAGGTATAAATGAGATGTACATGCCAAAAGCCCCTAATATGCTGTGCATTGTGGCATTCTTAAGATTAATTAATATTAGACTACATGGTAAAACGTTATGGTTGATAATTTATAAAATTAGTATAATTGTGTATCTAAGTTGTAAAATTTTAGTATAAGTTGAACATAATAATTTATTGATTGTAGCAATGCAATTAATTGAGTGAGATAACAATTTAAAACAATTAGTTGCATTGCAGTTACAGTTTACGTGGTCATTATAATGTAAATGTTATAGAAACAGTTAGCTTAGTATGTATTATTCATAACAGGTTTTTACATTTAAGTGATTAATCAGGTTTTTACATTTAAGTGATTATTCTACTTTGTTGGGAATGTTTGATATTGTGCATTTAGGTTTGGGTGAGAAGGTGGTTTTTTAGCATCGTTTTGAATTGGGGTACAGGCAGGGTTTCTTTAGCAATGACAGGTAATGAATTCCAAATTTTTGTGCCTTTTATATGCATTGAGTTTTTACATAGTGTTAGATGGACACGGGGAACCTCGAGGAGTGATCTGTGTCTAGTGTTATGGTCATGTGTCCTGTTAAAATTGGTAAGGAGAAGTTTGAGTGGTGGGTTAATATTTGCATAGAGTGTTCTATGTATGTAATAGGCACAGTAAAAAGTATGGATGTCTTTTATGGTGAGTAAGTTTAGGTTTTTGAATATTGGTGGAGTATATTGTCTGGAGTGTGAATTTGTTATCATTCTAATTGCTGCCTTTTGTTGTGTTATTAATGGTCTGAGATGAGTTATTGATGTTGAGCCCCATGTGCAGATTCCATATGTGAGGTAGGGGTAAATGAGTGAGTGATATAGGGTAAGGAGAGCTGGTTGTGGAACATAGTACCGTATCTTGGATAGTATTCCCACGGTCTTTGAGACTTTCTTGGAAATTTGTTGTATATGTGTCTGAAATTTGAGGCCACTGTCAAGATGGATTCCTAAGAATTTTCCCTCTGTGAGTTTTGTGATAGGGGACCCGTTTATCATTATGTTAAGTGGTGCGTTTATAGCTCTGTTCCCAAACTGAATAAAATAGGTTTTATCAATATTGAGGGTAAGTTTGTTCGTCATCATCCAGGTAGATATTTTCTGCAATTCAGTATTTACAGTGTTGGCTAGTGTGTCTGGGCTTGGGTGAGAGATAACGTATGTAGTGTCATCTGCAAATAGTATGGGTTTGAGTAGTTGAGATGCATTTGGTAGGTCGTTAATGTAAATGAGAAAGAGAAGTGGGCCAAGAACACTTCCCTGTGAGACACCTACTGTAATAGTTTGCGCGGTAGAGCTAGCTCCATTTGTGTACACATATTGGTTTCTGTTGCTAAGGTATGATTTTAGGTAGTTGAGAGAGTGCCCTCTTATACCATAGTGTGATAATTTTAGGTGTAGCAGATCATGGTCATCTTTAACTACAATGTCAGATCTTTAAGCAAACATTTTGATGACCTCACTGCATTATTAAACTCACTACAGGCCAGAATGTCCATCATTGCTCTCACTGAAACCTGGCTAAAGCCTCATACTACAGATATCTATGCCATTCCTGGTTACACAGAGATACACAATTGTAGGCAAGACCAACAAGGAGGTGGCACAGCTATGTTGTACTCAGACCAGCTTGAATGTATCAACAATACATGCACAAGAGATGAACATGGAGAATATATAATAGCTAAGTTTAAATCCAAATACCTACAAAAACCTCTCACAGTTATAAACATCTATAGATTACCACAGTCAAATATTAAACAATTTAGTGAAAAATTAGGAAGTATGATTACTGATGCACCTCCTACTGAATTCACAAACACTATGAGCAACTGCTTGTGTACAGTTCGTATTTCTAACAGCTTTACCATAGCTGTTCATGTGACCACCATGTGATCTTGCATTATCCAATCATAGGCCGTCCCCTTTTGAACGCAAGGAGTGCCCGCTTACCAGTGAGTCAGTTCCACCCAGTTAGGCAGTGCAGCCGGACGGATAGGCCTAGGCTCTCAGCTCCCATATATCTAACGGTCCAAACCAAGCTCATCTTTAATATATATATTACCAAATCTACGCAAGAAACCCCACAACACAAATGGTGGCAGCGTGTGGGCGAAGATTAAGGTAATTGAGAAGATTTGACAAGAAGAAGAAACCGGTGTTTGAGTGAGTGCCGCTGCGGGCGTCAATACCAACCTTCGCCAGCGACTCACTTTCCCTCTCCCGGTGCCGTCAGCATCCAAGACTCTTCTGAAGCAGTGTCTCCAGTCTTCTGGCTTCTAATTGCAAGTAAACCTTCGAAGAGTTGATCTGGGTTTTGCAATTAAGCCATCAAGTAAGCCAGTTTGTGGGAAAGAGCCTAAGTCACCCTACAGTCATCCAGTGTCTCCTGCCATCTATCCAGTTCTTCACTGCTGTGTGTAAGTAACAGCATTCAGGTCCACCAGTCCAGAAGGCTTAAGCCAGCTTCCAGAAAGCCAGACATACAAGTAAGCCAGTCGTTTCTTCAGCAAAGCCAGTTCCTTGAAGTATTGTCTCCAATCGCTCTGTGCTACAAGTTGGACGCTTGTCAGTGATATTCACCATTCCTGTGGCTTATTGTACAAAAAGCCACCTGGGTTAGTAGGCGCTCCCACTGCCGTGAGAATTAGTGTACTGGCCAAACGCCGTGACGTCATCTCAGCGAGGGTGTCCCAGGGAGTCGAGCAGCGCTGACGTCATCCCATGCTCGCCGCTCACTCTGGAGTGTAAACAAACCACCCGCTCACACCACCACTACCAGCCAATACTTTGTGGTATTTTCTACCCTACCTTGGGTACCAGCAGCATTGTTTCCGGCTCACATAGCAAGTCGAGAGTGTCTTCCTTCATCCCAGAGCTCCAACGTAAAAGCTTGCTGTGTGTGTTCCTCGTGTAAGCGCATTTCTCCAAGATCGTCAGCAGTCACCACCAGCCAGCGTCCAGGAAAATATTTTCACTCTACCTACATTCGCCGTTCATTCATCATGAGAGACATTTTCTGTTAAACAACTAATTGCGTGTGTGTGAGACATTTAAGCAGTGAATTTTCTTAGTGACATTTAAAGACTTGTGTTTTCAGTGTTCTTGCAAATTCATTTACATTATCTCTTACAGCTTTTTCATGTGTTCCGTGTCTCATTTTATATCTATGTTCTTTTGTGTTAATTCGTACACATGCAGTAAGTACTTTTGTGTACCAATTTTCTTGTTTTTTTTTGTGTGCAGTATAACATTGTTTTTTTTTTCCAGTTTCTCAGTGCAGTATTATATTTGTTGCTTATTATTTCTGTGCTGTGTTATATATTATTTCAATGTTTATGCCCCAGTGTTCCTAGTTGCATATTTCATTTTCCTGTGTGCCATTCAGTGTGCTCTATTATCAGTTTTATATCCAGTGTCTCACCTGTTTTACCTCTCCGCAGAATTGCTATATCTGTGTCAAGACGTATTTAATTTGCCATACCTGCCAACATATTTATCATTTGATTATCCCTGTGCATAATCCCTTTGACGTTTCTGTGTTCTGCAATCAGTAAGTGTTACCCTTCTAGTTTTGTATATTGTGAAAATTTTTGTTCCTGATTCCAATAATTCCTTGAACAAATTCACTCTTATTATTCATATTTAAAGTAAAGTAATATTCATTATACTCATTTTCATTAGTTTTCTTTAATTGAACTAAGAGTTAAAGTGTTCAGTCTACTTGTGCCCAGTGCAACACTGCTTTAATTGATGCAGTAAATTGTTTATACTAAACCAAACATTGATTACACTTTAAAATAATTTTCCAGTAGCTCACACAATTTTTTAATTACAGCATTGTGTACTTTATTCCATTTTACTCAGTGCTTAATCCTGACAAGTGCAAATATTTCAATGAAGTCCTTCAGCATTTTAGTTAATTCATTCTGCCAGCAATGCATATTAAATTCTAGTGTCATTTTCTTTTAAGAAAATTTGTTTTTCCAGTATTTTTCCAGTTGCATACAATTTATTGATTGTATTTCCACTTTGCATTGATTTATTATTTCTCATCTAGTAATTTTGTTTGAATCCCAAAGTAGAGAGAGCTCACTTTTGCTGTTCATCCATACAGTAGTCATATTGCTTTTCATTGCAATTTTTCAAGTAATTCCTCCATTTTCTAAAGTAAAATTCAGTAAGCGAGTTCTCACTTCTTATGCAGTGTACATTAGATGTGTTAATCCTTTTTGCACCTAATTCAATAATTTTTTTTAAATTCCATTTTAACCAATTGTGTACTGTGAATCTTTTATCATTCTCATTTTTACCTGAATTAGTTTTTGTGCAATTTTCAATGCAAGTATGTCTCACTCACCTCCAAGTAGTGTAGCTAACGACGGCATTCAGTCCCCTAATGTTCCAAAAGCCCCTGCTGAAATTCATGATAGTCATTTACCGACTGCTAGACCTACTCAGCCAAAGAGTCATCATAGTTTCCTTCGTGATCCTGATGCCTTGCAAAACACCTCGATGCATGGTTTGCTGCCGTACGTTCATGGGCATCTGCTCTCTCAAAAGGTCCTCCTTCTGAGGAATCCCTTATCCGCCTTGCGACTGAAGTGCTACACCGGTCCCCTGCTGCAAGCCACGTTGTTGACCTCCTTGCAATGCAGGATTTCAAAGACCTTACTAAGTGGTCAGAGTATGAAGAAACGATTCGTTCTTTCCTAGTGCCAGAATCACCGACTCTTATAAAGTTCTCCGTGAATTAGTGAATGCGACAATAATGCCTGGCGAGCTCTTGAGTTCCTCTGCATCTCGATTAGATACTCTTTTCATGTCTTTTGTCACTGCCTTTAAGTCCTCAACCTTTGCACCTGAACCAGCTAAAGAGTATGCACATATATTTGCTAAAATAGCTGCCTTTGGAGTAGTCAAAGAAATGTTGCCATGTACTGCTATATGTGCTTATGATGCGAATCCTCCGACTGCGGAGATGAAGCTACTTAAAGTTTTTAATCATGCTAGTTCAGTGTGCGCCCAAGGCACTTTTCCATGTGTCCAGGCTAACTATGTAACTCTACCTCACGCAGCACAGCCCCTCATTTGTGCCACAGCTCCCGAGCAGAATAAACCGTCACCGAAATCAGTCAAGACTAGTGCCCCAAGCCAGTATAAATCTCGTAGTGTCTATAGTAAGTTTAGTTCTCATAGCCAGAGAATTTGTTATAACTGCGGCTACCGTGGACATATCGCAGTTAATTGTCCTGACAGTACCACTAAGAAGCGCCGTACAGACGACTACCAAAAAGACTTGCCATACTGTGAGTATGGCAAGTCTCTATATAACCTCAGGGCACGATCTTTCCGTGGTCGTTCAAGCCGCAGACCCAGGAGAGGAACCAGAGGTCGTGGTTCCACAGCCAATAACCAGACCCAAGCTCCTTTTCCCAATTCGGGGGAATTCGAGCGGCCCAGTCAAACCGACCAGTTGTGACAGTAGGTGAGAATGAGTACTCCATCCCCGTCTCTAATTCCTTCAATGCTTTAAGCAGTCTTGAAGAAGAATGTCTTGTTGATGATGTTGCTTCACACGTCCTTGACGAAGATGTTTTTGGAGATGATGTAGAACATACCTTCTCTGATGAAAACGTTGACGAAACATTCCCTGAAGAAAATATCTCTGATGAAAACCTTCCTTCGTGCTTGCATATCAATTCCAGTGCAAAAATAGGTCCCCTTGTACAAGCATCTGTTCTTATTGCGCCCGTTCATGTGTTCATGGACTCGGGAGCACAATTCAACATTATAAGGTCTAGTTTATTCAAAGATAAGAAGATAAGACGTGTCAATTTCGTAGAACCAACTCATGTGTCATCCCTTAGTGGTGTGGCCGGTTCTAGTCTACGTGTTCGAGGTCAGACTTCTCTTACCTTCACTATCCAGGGTAGAGATTTTACAGTTTCCTTTCTTGTTGTTGACCAGATTAGTTTCCCTGGTGATCTCCTACTGGGATTTGCTTCCATGCGAGATCTACGTATTGTGCTTGATCCTTACCGATGGCATGCGCAAATAGATGACCTAGTCGTACCATTTTGGGGTTACCAACTTGGTTCCGAGATCTGCCATACAGCCGAAGAGTATGAAGTCTGTATTAAGTCCTTCCAGGTCAATACTTTTACCAGTAGCGTACCCAAGCGGTCTGGCACTGATGATCCTGTCGCTGACTATGTTTCACCTCCACCTTCAGTCATGCAAGATAGCGTCCAATTGCCTCAGGTGTCCGAAAAACCTCAGACTACCTTGAGTGCTGAGCCTATCTCTGCAATGGCCACGAGTTCAAATAGTTTCTCCGCAGAAGACGCCTTGTCGGAAAACGATTCTTTGAACCTAGTAATGCCATCTCTTGTTGATGTCACTTGCCGCCTACTAGAGTGACTGTTGTTGTCCCTCAAGTTCCAAATGGTGATAACGTCTTAGTTGACAGTGACTCCTGTATAGTGAAGGGTTTGTTTGTCGAGCCATCCTTACATGTTGTAAGAGATCGGAAGATCCATTTCTTCCTTGCCAATACTTCCGGTCATAGTGTTCGGCTCCGAGCAAATACCAATAATATTGTTGACCTAGTTCACTATCCTTACCATGTTCGGGTTGGGGATGAGTTGTCACCTGACCAGTGGGTCGGTGCTATTGCAACCGGGGAGGATCCATCCACTTCACTGGATCAGTCCATTCCACCAGTAGAGGAGAAAGACTTAGCTCCTACTGACTTCCCAGATGAAATCACAATTTTGTTGAATCTGTTGAACAAACGTCGTAAAGCCATTGCCTTACCAGGTGAAAAGATGGGTATAACGAACTTATTGTCCCATCGTATTCCACTCGAACCTGGTACTAGACCCATTTATGTACCTGCGTACAGAATGCCACATTCTCAAGTTGCTGTCGCAGAGAAATTAATTAACCAGATGCTTGAAGATGATGTTATCGCACCTAGCAATTCACCTTGGAATGCGCCCCTGATCTTAGTACCTAAGAAGGACAGTACTTGGCGCCCAGTGATTGACTTTAGGAAGTTAAATGCGAAAACGATTCCAGATCACTTCCCACTTCCTGTACTTGGTGATCTATTACGTAATATCGGAGATAACAAAGTTTTCTCGACCCTAGACTTGTTACGTTACAAGGCTTTTGGCAAGTCCCGCTTCATGAGGACAGCCAAGAGCTTACCGCATTCTCCACTCCGCAAGGTCATTATGAATTCCGCTGTATGGCCTTCGGGTTAAGATCATCTCCTATCACATTCTCGAGGCTCATGACCAATATCTTTAGAGGTCTCATAGGTAATACACTCATGGTGTACTTAGATGATGTGATTCTCATGTCACAAGACGTAGATACACACTTAAAAAAGACTTGACGTAGTACTTGGTAACCTTGAAGAAGCCAATTTAAAGATCAAACTGCCCAAATGTCAATTTTTCAGATCAGAAATCAAGTTTCTTGGTCACGTAGTCACTCCTAGAGGGGTTACGACTGACCAGAGTAAAGTACAGTGGACCCCCGGTTAACGGCCATAATTCGTTCCAGAATGCTGTTCAAGTGCTGTTACCGAACAAATTTATTAATAATAATAAAATAATAATATTTTTATTTCGATGCATGTTACAGGTGTACACTGTTATTGGTAGTTACAATTATAAAACTGTAATGCAAGGAGAGCCACTGGCATGCCATGGCATTAGGGGCAGTTTATTCTAAAGACTTATTCACTAAGTACTTAATGCTAAAGAAATTGATTGAGTTTATTCTAGTTCTGTATTATTTTAAATTATATTATGATTATACATACTATTAAAAGACAATACAAGAGAAATTGGTTGAGTTTAATCTAGTTGTATATTTTATTTCAAGTTACAGGAATAATGTAAATTAGAGTAGTCTTTTTGGACCCCCAAACATACACTTACAAAAGCACTTAAAAAAATACACTTACATAAATGTTAGTGTTTGGAGCCGGCCGTTAACCGGGGGTCCACTGTAACTGCAGTATCAAACTTTCCATCTCCCAAAACCACTGATGCCGTAAGATCCTTTGTGGGCTTAGCAGGTTTTTATAGATCATTCATTGCTAATTTTTCTTCAATAGCAGCTCCTCTAACTGAGTTGCTTAAGAAAGATGCTCCATTTGTTTGGACCTTCCGTCAAGAAAGAGCATTCCAAACTCTCAAAGAAAGGCTAACATCTGCCCCTATTTTGAAATTTCCAGATTTTTCACAGCCTTTCTACCTGACCACTGATGCTAGTTCAATAGGCATTGGTGCAGTCCTTGCACAAAAGACCGGTAGCAAGTACAATGCAGTTGCATTTGCTAGCCGAGTCCTTACTAAAGCTGAACATAATTATACAGTTACTGAGCAAGAAGCTTTAGCTATAGTATGGTCTTTAAGAGTTCAACCCCACCTTTGAACATTTGCCTGGCAAATCCAATGTAGTTGCTGATGCTTTATCGCGTCATGTCAGTGTAGTAACTGCTGAGCCTCCATTTAGTGCTGAGGATGTAAAGACTGCTCAAAGAACAGACCCCATGTGGTCTGGTGTGATTCGATTCCTGCTCCAGGAAGACCTTATTCTCTCTGTGAAGCCACCAGAACCCATCAGTGACTTTGTTATGAACTAAGAGTTACTGTATCGTACTACCGAGCTGGGTAATCCTAGTAGAAGAGTATACCAGTTAGTAATTCCACAGTCACTAGTGAAAGTAGCCTTACAGCTAGTTCACGATGTACCAGGTGTTGCACATCCTGGTATGGATCGTTCTGTGAAACAAGCCAGATTGAAATACTTTTGGCCTCGTATGTCCACTGATATTACTGAGTAATGTTAAGAAATGTAGTGTCTGTATGAAACATAAAGGTAATGTTACTGGTCCTAATCCAATCCAAATCTTTCCTACTACTAGTGAGTCGTGGGAACGAGTTGCACTAGATCTGTTGACTAATTTCCAATGTTCCCTCAGTGGAAACAAACATCTGTGTGTGATGGTCGATCACTTTACCAGATATTGTGAGTTAGTGCCTATTGCAGATAAGACTGCCGAAACAGTAGCAAAAGCTTTCAAGGAACGTATAATCTGCAGACATACCACTCCTAAGTCCCTCATAACAGATAATGGAGGTGAATTTTGTAATGAGATCCTAGAAAACGTGTGTACACTATACAAGATTACAAAATCAACCATTGTTCTGCACCATCCTGCCAGTAATGGGTTAGCAGAAAGAACGAATAAGAAAGTCCTTGACGTTTTAAGAGCTACCATCAATCCTAATAGTGTAACCTGGGATGAAGTCATTCCTGATGTTCAATGTGCCATAAATTCTGTTTTTAACGCTTCTATAGGTGATACCCCATACTATGCACTGTATGGTGTCGATAAGCGTTTGCCTTATGAGCTGTTATATTCCAATCCGAAACCGACTTACAATCCTGATGATTTCGTAGCAGTTCGTACCAGTCAAGCTCAAGAGTGTTTTCAGACAAATTCGAGAAACACTTCATAAGTCAACAGCAGAATTTACTAGAGTAATTAATACTCGAGCCAAACCGACTAAAGTTCAAGTGGGTTCCAGAGTCATGTTATTCAACTTTAATCCTTTCGGGGTTTTGGTCGTACTAGTACGTCTTACGCACTGGGGTTATTGACGTACTAGTACGCCTAAATTCTAGCGCCCTCAAATCAAGCAGAAACAGGCTGTTAGGCCTAGATGTGATAGAATGGGTCTGTGCGGTCAGTGTGCACAGTATAAAAAAATTCCTGCACCACACAGTGCATAATGAGGAAAAAAAAACTCTGACCGTGTTTTTGGTTTAAAACAGCGACTTTGCAGTCTATTTTCGTATGGTATTTATGCTTGTATTCTCGTTTTCTTAGTCTCATTTTATAGAATAGATGATATATTACAGAAATAGAGATCATTTTGACTGGTTTCACGATGACAAGTACCTTGAAACTGAGCGCAAAGTAGCGAAAATGTTTGATTTTGGCCGATGTTCAGGAGTAAACAAATCACACCATGCGTCCAATACACATCAACTGGAGAATCTAATATTCTTGCACAAGTGCGCTGATATTATTTATACCATTTTTACAGTGATGCAGTTGTATACATAACAGTAAATCTTCTATTTTTTGAGAGAATAAAAATTTAAAATGGAAAGCAAAAGTAATGTAAGAGGGGCCTGGAGACGTGACTAATGAACAGAGATGATGTTATTTTAGTACCAGGAATGTCTGCCTTGTTTATTATGGACCCTATTTTGAAATTGGCATCGTTTGAAATTTGTGTGAAATTGGCCAAATTGCCATTTTCTGACTACTATTTTGGGTAGTTAAAATTGGTAAATAGGCGGTTTCTTGTACTCAATCGATAGAAGAAATGGAGTTCTAGCGAAATAGCTATAATTTTAGTACACTGAAACATTGGAATGTGCTGAAAATAGGGCTCAAAGTGGGCGAAATCGCCGATGCGTAAGTGTCATGGCTACCGCTAACTTCGCAAAAGCATAATTCCGTTAGTTTTCTTTCAAATTTCATAATTTTTGTGGCGTTATGATTGGAAAAAGATTCTCTATCATTCCATAAGAAAAATTAATTTTTTTTTAAATTCGTGGACCCTGAGAACGAGTTTCAGAGAGACCCCTTGGACCCCAAAAGGGTTAATAAAACTTCAGCAATGCCAAAACTCGATCAAAAGTTTGTTGGTCCTTATAGAGTAGTCGAACATATTAATGGCAACAAGTATAAAGTTAGAGAAATTAGTACGGGTCAGTTTAAAGAATCGCATTTAGATCATATGAAGTTAGTATGCGATGATGATGACGAAGTCCCTGACACCACTGACAATCAGACAAGTGAGACAGAATCTGATAATTCTCCTGTTGCTGTTCCCTCTACCTCTAATGATCAGTCAGATCAACCTGAATGTCGTTATTCCCTACGTACACGGCAAGTGTTGAGAAATCCTCAAGTATCATTTGTGGATACAAGTGTAGATCCTCCTCAATCAGAAGTTGAGTTACCTATTGTAACAGAGTTTGAACCACCCAGAGATGATAATCATACAGCCTATATCAATCTCACCCTAGCAGAGTTGGGGTTAAATGTAAATAACCTGTATAGATAAATATGTAGTAAGCGTTCAACTGTGTTATAATATCTACTTAGTATCATTCAAATTTTTTTTTGTGTTAACGTTCTCTACCAGTTCTGAGAATTAACAGTATAGATTTGAGTGCACCAGATTTACCTTGTCTGTTAATCACCACCTTCTTGTAAATATATTTCCTCAGAATTCGAAGATCACTTGAAGACAAGTTCGATCGAACAAATTTTTTTTTATCCCTTTTATCATGATTTTCTAGAAATGAGCTCATTTAATTAATTCCTGTGTATCATGATGCATCATATAGTAATGTAGATGTTCCGTCACGATAATATCCATGTGAAGTATAATGTTCAACTGTTGTGTACTTTGACATTGTACAGAATCAGCTGAGAGTCGTAAGCCTGTTGTCCTTAGTTTGTATAGTTGTATGTCGAGACGCCATACGTAGCATGCCCGAGCTGTACGGTTCGTATTTCTAACGGCTTTACCATAGCTGTTCACGTGACCACCATGTGATCTTGCATTAGCCAATCATAGGCCGTCCCCTTTTGAACGCAAGGAGTGCCCGCTCACCAGTGAGTCAGTTCCACCCAGTTAGGCAGTGCAGCCGGACGGATAGGCCTAGGCTCTCAGCTCCCATTATCTAACGGTCCATTAAACGCTACCAAACCAAGCTCATCTTTAATATATTTATTACCAAATCTACGCAAGAACCCCCACAACACACTTGCTGCTCCCGACAATAACAAAACCTACAAGAATCTCTGAGACCTGTGCCTCTTTATTAGACCATATCTGGACTAACACCATATCCGCATTAAAATCAGGCATAATCACAGACAATACCACAGACCACTACCCAACCTTTCTCATAACCAACCTCGGAAAATTACAACTAGAGACTACTAAAGTTACCTTCAGACTACATAATGAGACAGCTATAAATAATTTTATAACAGCTATGACAAACACTGACTGGCAAACAGAAAAACACAACTTCCCAGATACTGACTTAAGTATTAATAATTTTCTTAAAAAAAAAAACCCAATACCTCTATAATAAGCATTGCCCTAAAAAAAATAAACAAATCACAGCTAAAAGATTAAATAGTCCCTGGCTAACCCCCAGCATACTCAAATCCATTAATATAAAGCACCTATATGAAAAACAGTACAGAATGGGTCAAATAACAAGAGAACAAACAAAACATTACTCATCAAACCTAACGAGTCTGATAAGAACGTCAAAAAAAATTGTACTATGAGAACAGATTACATAACTTAAAAGGTGATATAAAAAAGACCTGGAAAATCCTATCTGAAATTCTAGGAACTAAAAAGATATCCACAAACAGAACAATCAAGCTAACAAAACCAGATGAACCCCTACTCCCACCTATTGAAACAGCAAACAAACTCAATGATTTCTTCTCCACCATAGGAAAAAAGCTAGCAAGCAAAATCCCAAGTTCAAACACTCCACCTAACGACTATCTCACTGGCACCTATCCGAACACACTATTCCTAGCCCCGACCAACCCAATAGAAGTTTCACTTATAATCTACACATTAAAAAACAAAGCAGGTGACCTAAATAACTTACTATCTTTTATATACAAAAAAGCCTCTCAAGTTCTCTCACCAATTATTGCAACACTCTTTAACAAATCCATCGAATCCTCTACCTTCCCATCAATACTCAAAATAGCGAGGGTCACCCCCATACATAAAGGAGAACAAACAGACCTGTATAACTACAGGCCGATATCTAACTTACCCCTTCTCTCCAAAATCTTTGAAAAATTAATTCATAGACAAATATATTTCTACCTCATCTCCAACAACATACTCAACCACTGTCAATTTGGATTCAGGCCTAATAAAAATACATTTGAGAGGCTTTTTTGTATATAAAAGGTGGTAAGTTATTTAGGTCACCTGCTTTGTTTTTTAATGTGTTGATTATAAGTGAAACTTCTATTGGGTTGGTCGGGGCTAGGAATAGTGTGTTCGGATAGGTGCCAGTGAGATAGTCGTTAGGTGGAGTGTTTGAACTTGGGATTTTGCTTGCCAGCTTTTTTCCTATGGTGGAGAAGAAATCATTGAGTTTGTTTGCTGTTTCAATAGGTGGGAGTAGGAGTTCATCTGGTTTTGTTAGCTTGATTGTTCTGTTTGTGGATATCGTTTTAGTTCCTAGAATTTCAGATAGGGTTTTCCAGGTCTTTTTTATATCACCTTTTAAGTTATGTAATCTGTTCTCATAGTACAATTTTTTTGACCTTCTTATCAGGGTGGTTAGGTTTGATGAGTAACGTTTTGTTTGTTCTCTTGTTATTTGACCCATTCTGTACTGTTTTTCATACCCAGTAACTTTCTGGTATCTTTCAATGTATTACTTCCAGTGTACACAATAATATCCAATACAATACCACTGTAGCAATCACAAAGCACAAACAACTTTATACCAAAGCGTTTCCTCTTGCTTGGTATATACTGCTTGAACGACAGTCTACCTTTGAACAGAATCAGTGACTCGTCAATAACAAGCTTCCTGAAGGGATAAAAATGCATATTGAATTTCTCTTTCAGATACGTATCAGAAACACATTCCTAATCTTATATAACCTGTCGTTTCTGTCAGGCCTGGTTTTGTCTGAGAAGTGTAACATATGTAACAGTAGCACAAATCAATTCACTGATATTATATCACTGAAACCTGGTGTTGCAATCAGGCGGTCTGTCGACCAGTATGATTTGACACTGTGCTTATACACATGTGGCATAGGCATTATTGTGGCAAAGAAAAGATACATCTCAGCCACAGTTCTCTCTCTCCACCTGTTGAGGCGTGATGTTGGTGAAACATCACGTGTACTCGTAGAATCTGTTGCTTTCCCTGACAATAATTTCCATCAGGGGATCGTCAAAAAATAACTCGAAACATTTCAGTTCAGTGGCATTGTTTCCAAGTGTACATGAAGGGCGAATTCCACATTGACTTTCATCAAACTGATGGGGATTGGGAATAAAATTGTCAGCTTCCTGCCAATCCCAGGTGCGGTCTGCTGGTGGGTACTGGATATTTACAGGTGGTTGTGGGGGTTGTGGAAGTGGAGGTTGTGGAAGTGGAGGTTGTGGAAGTGGAGGTTGTGGTTTTGGGGTTGGTGGGTGGGTGAGGATGGCTTGATGTGCTATGACTAGGGCGGGGTCCACAGGGCCTGCTGGTGCCCCGCCAGGCACCCCCACCACTACCAGATGCATGAAATTTCTCTCCCATTGAACACTATGTCATTTTCACTATCACTTCCTGGTAAAAGGATGTACCCCAAGATGTCCCCTTTTCCCCTTTGGGAACAGCATATGGCATCTACCAGGCATATACCCTCTATATACTGCCTTCTGGAATATTTTTTGCCACTCGCATGGGAAATGTTTTGAAAGCTTGGGTTCATATTCACTATCACTATCATCCCTTCTCACATCAGGTCCGGGGTATGAGTAAATAACAGTTTCCTTTTTTTCGGGCAATTGGCGTGAACAAGATGCCACAGCACGGGGGGAAGGGTGGGGGCGTCAAGTTTTCCTCAATATTACCGGTATTATGGTCAAGTTTGGTCACAACCTCCTCAAAATTTTTAAAATCAATTTTACTGATACTCCCATCGGTGTTAGAACTGTCACTGGGGGAAAAAATGCCCAAATTCCCCGGGTGAGGGTTTTTTACTCAGGCATGGGCAAGGTGTACTAACAGGGGCCCCCAATACCACTGGCCCCGATTTTTTTCCCCTCCCCTGACCACCGACCCATTCTCTCACCACTAGGGGCCCACCAGTTTTCGCCAAATTTGAAGGCGCAGAAATGCGTACTAGTATGTGGAAAACCCGGCGTGGCCCACTAGTCGGCCAAACCCTGAAAAGGGGTTTAAATAACTGCGTTAAGTGAAAATGACAACAAAAACTTTAAATTGTACAATGTTTTTAAAATTTGGGTGAGAAAAAGGGGCCTCTGCCACCATCCAAGGAAGTGTAAATTTTCTTATTTATATAAGTGTGAAAATTTCTTATTTATATAAGTGTGAATATTT